>JAMKCH010002037.1:0-43464 GCA_023653785.1 Ophioderma brevispina
TCTAGGTTGACCTTTTTTGGGTGACAAGAGACCTGCAGCATCTATCCATCCTACCAGTACTACATCCAGCACAAGAGCTGACACCAAGTGGTCCTTTCCAGCATAGCTGTCGGCCGGCGGCCCGCAACAAAAGATGTGGCAAGTTATATAGAACCGCGCAAGTTATTGATAAACTGAATTTTCAATTAGGTACTAACAATGGTACAAAAAATAATATAGGTACTTTAAAAATGACTCCTAATCCGCAGTCTAACAATATTTAAATGGTTTTTAACATGCGTGCATCTAACTGTGGTCAAATTCCTAGGTATGTTTAATTCTAAGTCAAGAATCTTTTAACTAAATGTTTTATGAAGCTAGTCTGGAAATAACAATTTTTACCCCTGCCAGAAAGTGGTTCGTTCCACACTTGTTGTCTTGGTTCGTTTTGTGGCATCCGTTGTGCCCTCCCGACCAGTCAGAGTGGGTTCGCTTTTTATGGTTTGCCAATCAGCTTTGTTATTTTTAGCCTTACACGGCATTCAAGTCGTGTAAAACATTCAAACGCTAATCTTTCATCGAGGGGTAGTAGCTTGTTTTACCTCGTACCGAACCATTTTTTGCCGTGGTTTCAATTCCTTCATCTCTCAAACGTAAACAATTATAGGACTTAATATTCGTTATGGGTCGACGCAGAGTACTAACGGAAGGCGTCAGCGGCAATTGGTTGCCCGACGATGCAAACTAGATCTCAGCCAGGGCAAATAGAGTTTTGACTGATTCAAGTTCTAGAATAATGTCGATGTCGGCAGCCTCTCGTGAATTTTGGCATGTCAGAGCGGAACCAGTCGCGATGTTTCCGTCGTCGTTCTTCTGCATCGTCGTCATCATTACCATCAGCATCGGATAGTGTGTCAATTAATCAATCTGTCGCTACTGTGGCACAAAATAGCGATCAAAATCCGATGCCAGGAGGTCATTCATAGACGTGGTGGTCAGTAAGCGGTGGCCGCCAATGTTGTGAATGGGACTGGTACCCACCGACTGTAACCTTCCGTAGAACCAGGCTAGTTCTAATTCAGTGAGTGTGCAGACTTCTGAAGTTTCAAGCACCATCTCGTCCTCCCGTTGTTACCAGTCTGTCGGAGTCAGCGAGTGCTAGTCAGTTTTGATCAACACCCGTACCATCAACAATGCAGACAGTCTTTTAAGAGGAGTGCCGGTGAGATACAAATCCTTTGGTCATTAATAGGCGATTATGTTTCAGTCAGGCATTCTCCTTTTCCTTTGTTAACTCAGTAGTGCTCAATCTAATATTATAATTTCTTCGACTGCGTCATACCAGATCTATGTCAAGTAGCAATGTCCTAGCAAATATTGCAAAGTTGTACCAACTCAGCTTATTTAACACAGTCCTAGAAATTCATTAGTTACTACTTCTGTGCTTCAGATATTGTGTGTTTCTCCTGTAAGTCTCCAATTTTTTTTTTTAAACTACCCAGTGTACGTGGTTCTACTGGCATGGCAGCTGGCGCAGTTCATATCCCCTTGCCTGTAGTTGGTACACCGATTTTGGGTTCAGGCATTTTTTCACAGGGTTTACCAAATCAATCTTTGAATCCATTAACGTCTGTGTGTAGTCCATTGGCAGAAGTCTACCGCAGTCTTTAAAACTAAAAATTATCAATATGATTTGTTGATTTCGGTATGCTTTTGAGTAAAAGTGAAAATTTGGGTCAGGAGTCAAAAGATGGGTTTTCACTACATTTGATGAGAAGGGTGGTATAGTTTGGAATGATAACAGATCCAAACGGAGGATCACGTCCATCTATTCTTGGACTCAGCTTTTAATCATGCATCGTTTTCTGGGCGCACATCCACACCGCATTCAGGAATGTTTAAGTATGCACAATTGATTAGGACTGCTGCTGGTGCGCATGGTGGTTGGGGGTGGCGGTTCATACGACATCAGTTCAGAATGAGGCAACAGCTATCCCCCAAAGATCTTGGTCATGAATGATGGTGAATTATGGAACTTTATGTAGTGTCACCGTCACCTAATGGTTTTCCCTTTTATGGGCGGCGTCGGTTTTGGTGTTTCCAAGCATGGGAACGCTATGATAGATGGGCCCCAGTCAGTAGTTCATGCCTAAAAATTTTCGTGCCTCCCATCAAAACGGAGGTCGAAACACATCTGCTGCATTGTGGAAAAGCCTTTGCTGGCAAGTTTGCTATGACTTCAACCGTTTCAGGTTTGTACCCTCGCACAGTGCAATCGCCCCCACATCACTCAATGTAATGAGTCCCGGTCATGGAGCGCAGAGTTCAAAAATGGGGAAAGTTTTAGAGAACCTGTGTCTCACGGGTTGCACACGAGGTTTTTCTTGTTTGTGTTGCAAATATCCGCGGTCCCCGATAATCTTTTAGTTTTATCTCAATTTCTAGACTGTTACCCCAATAAAACAGCTGCGAATTTATTAAGATCAGGTTTTTCGGAGGGTTTCAAATTGGGTTACTATGGTAAACGTGAGCCGAGGGATTCTCCAAACTTATTCGTATCTCAAGCAGGAAAAAGCTGTTTTTAGAAGATAGAAAAGGAAATAAGGTTTGGTAGAATGCAGGTCCATATCGTGAATATCCAGTAACCTAATTTGTTGTTTCCTTCCACGCCCGTGGGTTTGGTACCAAAAGCTGAGGCTGGTAATTTAGGATGATTCACCACTTATCCTATCCTGATGGAATCGTTTAATGATGGGATTGATAGATCTTATTTGTGCTGGTGGTCAATATAAGAGTTTTGGACGAAGCGGGTCATCTAGTGTTTAGAGTTTGGTAAAGGTGCCTTGAGGCTTAAAGCTGATCATCTAGTCAGCCTTTATGCTTCTTCCAGTCAATT
This sequence comes from Ophioderma brevispina, assembly GCA_023653785.1. Classification (NCBI taxonomy): domain Eukaryota; kingdom Metazoa; phylum Echinodermata; class Ophiuroidea; order Amphilepidida; family Ophiodermatidae; genus Ophioderma; species Ophioderma brevispina. The sequence continues at coordinate 2,876 of JAMKCH010002037.1, forward strand.
CCATTGGACTTCCCCTTGTTAGGCATTGAAGATTGCTGGTGTTTTTTTTTATGGGAAAAGCTCTTCCAATGGGAGCCTCTTGTTTCGCCAGCATTATTTGAGAAGTTCCACCTTTTTTTAGAATGGGCTTGCAAGGAAGGTCCGCGTGGTCCAGAATAATATCACTCATTTTGCAGATGACTTTTGCTTTAACTGTAAATGAGGTCGTCGCGAATCGGACATCTTGCGTAAATCTAGTTCAGTCATGGAGAGGTTATGCCACTGATTTGGGTGTTCCGTTGGCAAAGGAGAATCTGTGGGTCCGTCTTCAAAATTAACCTATTTGGTATTGAAATTGACTCGGTTCAGAGCATTTCTATCCCTCAAGTTAAGGTAGATGCAATTATCAATAAGGTGGAACTAGCCTTGAAGTAACTCAAAATAACTTTGAAAGGAGTTTACAGTCACTTATTGGCTCCTTATCCTTTGTGTGTAAGGCAGTTTCACCAGGAAATACCTTCATAAGCGTCTGATTGATCTAACTGGGGCATCAAAAGCTCTTGGCATAAGATTAGAATATCCCCAGGCGCAAAGTGTGACCTGAAATATGTTTTTAATGTTTCTAGGGATTTTAATGGTGTGTCCTTATTCTGACGGCAGGTGTGGTCAGGTAACACTGCCTTAGAATTGTTACCAGATGCCCGTGGGAGTATTGGTTTGGTGGCTACTTCTAGGAATGGTTTATGGGAAATGGCCAAATCATCTTAGGTTTTAATAGAAATCAATTGCTTGGGTGGAGTTTTTTCCCGTCGAGTAGCCATTGGTTTGGTGGGGTAACAATTGCGAGGGAAGCTGTCATGTTGAGGTCGGATAATGAAGGGGTGTAGCGATTTTAAATAAATTGACTTCGCGCTGCCCCTGAAATTATGAAATTGTTGCGATTTTTTGTCTACAGTGCTTAAAGAGTAATATTGCGTTCAGAGCTAGGCATGTCAGGGTAGAGAATAACATTGCTGATGCCCTTTCACGTTTTCAGATGGAACGATTCTGAAAGAGCACCAGCAGCAAGTTATTCGCACTCCGGTACGCAGTATCTCGGAGTCTTTAGAGATAAGGCACAACCGTCTTGAATTCCTCTTGGCTAAAGTACTGGTGCACATATATGAAAGCTGCAGATATTTTATTTCATTTAGAATTTTTAAAAAATTGGAATTTAGGGAACGATGGCCAGCTTGTATACGTGATATTGTGGCCTTATCTCTTATCCTTCTATTGAAGGTTTTGCTCAGACACCATTAACACCTATCTTTTCCGGAATTTCATTTATCCCAAGGTTATAATTTTGCAGACCCTTCAAGGCTTTATTTGTAGCTAAATGAGGTGATTTGCAAGCGTTTAGGGCCACGTATGGATAGCAGACTTCCAATCACTTTCTATACTCAGCTTTGGTTGCCATTTTGCCGTCAATTTGTAAATCATCGATGAGTCCATTACTCTTTAGCCGCTTTTTGATAGCTTTTTTCGTTTTTTAAGAGTGGGTGATTTTCGTGCAGTAGGGGAGATGGCTTTACTCGTGTATTGCTATTAGTGATGTTTCCTTCATTCATGGGTGATTCTCCAGCCTTAAGAGTCATCATAAGATATTCAAAGACGGATCCAGCTGGTCAAGGTACGGCCTATACAATTGGGGAGTTTAAGTGTTTCCGGCCTTATGTCCTGTTAGGGCCTTGTCTGAGTTTATTGCATTGAGACCTCAGATAGGGGGACCTTTTTTGTACATTTTGGAGGATATCCTCTTACGATATACAATTTGGTCATATTTTAACTGAGGGGGTTAGGGTGTGTAGGATTACCTCCGTTCGTTATTCTTCTCATAGCGTCAGAGCGGGGCTGCAACTTCAGCCTGCCTATGTGGCTCTCGGGGATATATTAATATGATGGAAGGTGAAGTCGCAGCATCCAAAGTATATCTTAAGCCAGGTGACCCTTACGTCCTCATCTAGTTTAGGATTATGATTTTGATCTGTTTACTCTCCCACAGGTATTTAACTTGCAAGAGCTGTTAATTAATATTTGTTAATATTCATCCGTACTTCTTTTGTGATTCTAGTCCTAACTTATCATGTATTTGTATGTGGTTTCTTTACAGTAACTGATGGGATAATATGCTTATTACAGGTATCTTACTTGATTTTCACATTGGCATTTCAGATTTTAAGCCATTTAACATTTATTTGTTTTTTTCTCAGGACGGATTGTGTGCTGACATGTATCTACTGGTAGTACTCATGAATTTATTTATAGCAATGTAATCCTTGACATCTATTCTTTTTCATGAATTTTCCGGAAGGATAAGTCCGCTTACAGGTATTTTAGCTTGGAAGAACTTAAGGATATTGAATTGGTACCCTTGTAGTATATTGTTTATTTATTGTCTACTTCAGGATCTAACACTTGAAATAAACTTGTTTGCTTAACAGGTAGTTTTCTTGGTTGTGCATAAGTGGACTATGTAAATTTAAATATTTAACTTCTGTTTCTTTCAGGAACTTTTCCAGGAAGGATTTGCTTGTTTACTGGTATTTTACCTGGATGTATTGTACACATTTATCATATATTTTTCTTTGAACCTGAATTTACCTGGACATCCTGCTTCATTTACTGTATTTTATTTAGTTTGTATCAAGGTTTTGTTTTAATGATTGTGGTCATTTAATTTGTTTTTTCGGTACTTTAACCTGGAGGGAAATGCTTGCTTACACGTACCTTACTTGGAAGTACACAAGGTGTGTTATAGTACTTTAGGCCTTAACATTTTCTTTGACAAGAATTTTTCTTACTTCACAGTATTTACTTGGTAGTACTCAGGGGTTTATACATGTATATTTAGTCATAATTAACTTTTATCATTTTTTTCAGGATTTACCTGGAGGGGTATGCTTGCTTACAAGAACCTTACTTGGAAGTACACCAGAGGATTTACAATAGTATTTAATGCATTTACATTTATTTTCTTTGAACAGACTTTTCTTGGAATGTCAATGCTTCTTTTTTGTCCATTGTGCATTAATTTTAACTTGGAGACTCAGTTAGTTTTTTATTTAGGCTTTAATTGTTTTGCTTTCAGGTACTTTACCTGGAGGGACATGTTTGCTTACAAGAAACTTACTGGAAGTACACAAGGATGTTTAAATAAGTAATTTAAGGCATTTAACATATATTTTTCTTTGCTTCAAGAACCTTCTTGGAAGTACCAGGATGTTTCAATAGTAATTTATTGCATTTACCATATATTTTCTTTACCCCCGCTTACAAGAACCTTACTTGGAAGTAACAAGTTATTATATTATTACATTTACATATATTGTTTCTTTGCTTCAAACCTTACTTGGAAGTACACAAGAATGTTTTAAATAGAATTTAAGGCATTTACATATTTTTCTTTGCTTACAAGAACCTTAATGAAGTCCCAAGGAATGTTTAAATAGTAGTTAAGTGCATTGTAACATATATTTTTCTTTGCTTACAAGAACCTTACTTGGAAGTACACAGGATTGTTTCATCGGTAATTGAAGGCATTTAACATACATTTTTCTTTGCTACAAGAACCTTACATGGAAGTACACAAGGATGTTTAAATCGTAATTTAGGCATTTAACATATTTTTCTTTGCTTACAAGAACCTTACTTGGAGTACACGAGGAAGTTGTAAATAGTAAATTATAAGGCGTGCAGCATTTCTTTGACCAGGAACTTTTCCTGCAGGGTCTGCTTGCTTACAATGTATTTTATTTTGTTTTTCCAATTCCTGGTTTTAAGTTTGCCCTTTTTCTTTCCCCTTTTCTTTTATTTTATTTCTCTTACAGTTTCAAGAAGAACATGGGATTGTGGGGGATAGTATTGTAAGTCTGCTGGGTGAAGAATACACAATTAAATGGTGGTGGTTTGGTGCTATGGAGGGGGAGGAGTTCCAGTGCTAGGGTGGCAGGGTTAACAACAGATTAAACCGTTATCTCTACAGAAATGACTACCCAACTCCTCTGATTTTGCATGTTGGACCAATGACATTTTTAAGAGTCATTGGGGCCATTAGAGGTAGGGTTCAGTATAATTTAACTGGTATAGACGCTCGCTGCCGACACTCGATTGTGTGTCCCGGATATCTTGCCTAGGCAATTTTATCAGGGTGAGGTTGCTAAAGGTTGCGGCAAACGTTGTACGCTCATATTACAAGTTTGCGCACAAAATTTGTATGAGGGCTAGGCAACGCCCATGTGATTAAACAATGTTTCCCCCACATTTTCAACCGATGATACTGAGCTGTTTTGGTATGAGGCATTCCTTGAGCCAGGATGGTAAAGCGTGCTTCAACAAAATTCTTGCCAATGCTCTTACTCATTTCAATGATTTCCCTAATGCCCTTCTGCTATCCTCCATAGTAATGCTTTGTCCAATTTTGACCTTTTGCCCTTGTTTTTTTTTTGGAGGGGGGGGGGTTAGTTTCAAGTTTCTTTTCATAAACTTGTTGGCAGTTTCTGTTTATTAACCTACTCTCTAGGCACATTTATTATATAAGAATTAAGACTACAGTGTATAATTATTTTTCAGCAAAATTGTGTTTACAGGTCTTTTTTCTAAGGTACTATTATCTGTTTATTAAATTCTAATTTTGTCATGCAGTGGGGACTTCTACGCCATTACTGGGAAGTCAACAAGGGTCTAGAGGAACTTTTTTTCCTTATCCCATTATTTTGCTTGCTAATGTTAATTCAAGTTAATTCTTAATATTCACTTTCTTGCCCCGTGCATCCAAAATTAATTTAAACTTCTTTGTGCAAAGTCTACGATTGTATTATGAGAATTCACCAATGATCCTAGAGATACTTTAACTCAGCTCTTCCATATCATTTGTAAATGCAAGGTTAGGCCACATTATGTGTAGACCAACGGGTCCTTACTTGGTGGATTAGGCAATTGGTATTTACCAGGGCAATTAAAGGTTTATCCAAAAAGGGGATTACCAACTATGAAACTACAAGAGGTATAATAATCTGGGTCTTACTCTTGTTAGTTTTTCATATAGTGCCAACCTATTTTATTCTTTGTAATTAGTGGGAAGTCTATCTGATTGGTAACAAGTGGTAATAAATGGCCCTACTCCTGGCAGATAAGCTCAGCTAATTTTGGTTGTCCTTGCGCCTTCTTTCTGTCTGGGGGTAATAATGTTTATGAAGCTCGTCTGGAAATAAACAATTTTACCCCCTGCAGAGAAGTGGTTCGTTCCACACTTTGTTGGCTTGGTTTCGTTTGTGCCTCCGTTGTGCACTCCTCTACCAGTCAGTGCTTTCCTTTGTTTATGGTTTGCCAATCAGCTCTGTTATTTTAGCCTTAGCATCGCATTCAAGTCGTGTAAACATTCACAACGCTATCCTTCATCGGAGGGGTAGGAGCTTGTTTTACCTCGGACAGAAACATTTTTCCCCCCTCCACACCCTTAAGCTTAATTGTAATGGTGTCGACTGGTTGGTCAGGCTATTTTTTCGATAGGGTGCTGGGTTATAAATTAAGGGTAAATTTGCTTCATACAGGTTTTTGGCTTTGCTCTTTATGAATTCATGGAAATTCGCTGTATCTAGGTAATTAGGTTGATACTTAGCCGGTTCTGTTTATTAACCTACTCTCTTAGGCATTTAACTAATAAGACTAAACTACATGATATTATTTTCAGCAAATTGTGTTTACAGGTATGTTTTTTCTAAGGTACTAATTAGTCTGTTAGTAAATTCTAATTTTGTCAATGCTGTGACTTCTACAGGAAATTACGTGGGAATCACAAGGGTCCTAGAGACCTTTCTTATTTTATATTTTTCTTGTAATGTTAATTCAATTATTCGTTAATATCACTTTCATTGCACAGGTCATCCACATTAATTTACTTCGGTGCAACGTCTCCAGATATTTTTATTTGAGAATCAACACTGAATCTAGATATACTTTATCTCAGGCTCTTCCTATCATTTGTAAATGCAAGGTTAGGCCACATTATGTGTAGGACCGACGGTCATTTACTTGGGGGAATTAGGCAAGTGGTATTTTACCAGGGCAATTAAGGGTGTCCAAAAGGGTATTCAACTAATTAAACTACCAAGGTATATATATGGTATTATAATGGTATTTTCAAATATAGTGGCCAACCTAATTTATCTTTGTAATTGGTGGAATTCTATGATTGAACCTTGGTAATAAATGGCCCTACTCCTGGCAGATAAGCTCAGCTAATTTGGTTTTCCTTCCCCCTTGCCTTCCTTTCCGTCTGGGGTAATACGCCACTTATACTGTGTAACAGACACCTTAGTTTTGTACAGAGACGAATGTATTTTTTTTACTAAACATGTTAATGTCTACGTCAGCCTGCCAATCCTGCTTTCTAAACACATAAGTTAGCCTTGTAGGTTATCAGTTTGAATCGTTCCTGTGCTCAAATACTCTAAACCAAATTAATAATGATTTTCGACATTACTAAGTAGGCCTATATACTAAAGAAATGTTTGGGGGGAAATCCACCACCATAGCATTTCCAAGCCACTGGGCCATGGCCTTATTTCTGGGTTGAATAGCAATGAAATGAGACAAATGAGACCTCAAATCACATTATCAAGAGGCCAATATAAATATTTATGACCTCACACAGCTGTGCAACATTCATCAAGTTTCAACTGGTTGAACACAGTTACTGTATGCATGCAGTACCTGGTTCAAATCCAACACCAGCCTTTTATCACAAAACCACTGCAAATGTAAAATAAGCAGAACTCAAAATTATGCAACTATTGAACTCTACTACATGACCCCCCATGACCTTTGATACCCCCATATTGAAGTAGCAATAGGTTTCCAAAGTAATTGATTCCAAGTCTCTCGAAATCATCAATTTATAACCTTGATTGAAAATGAACCCTACCTGAACTTTGACTCACACACCTGTTGGGTCACACATGTGATTCTACCCAACAATCATCATAAGCCAAGGTATGAATCTCAAACCAATTGTCTGCAATCGGACCAGTAGCTGTTTGCATAATACTCCTAACATTCTCAATTTGTGTTAGTCATTTTTTCTATTACAGAACAACATAGAGGCCTACATCTGCCACCACCAACACGGTCGTCGTAACAATAGCACATGCAAATATCCGATTTTTCCTTTATTAGGGTGCTTTTGGTCTTATCCCTTATAAGAATTTTAAGATACCTATGCTTGTTACAAGCATTGCAAATATCTATTTTAGATAATTGTTTAATTATCTGATTTCAGCAAATCACCTGATCAAAGTGCTTGCACTACTCACTTAATCTCTTCATAAAGCTGGCCCTTTCTGAACCCGTCCCCCCAAAAAAGTTAGTTACCTTGTTTTACACTCAGCCTAGCTCTGCAAAGTGCTAGTATGGAAAACTTCTCCAGCAAGAGCTTTGGTGTCAAGGTTGTAGGCCTATTGAACTCTATACAGTTTGGATGCATCTTTAAAGGACATTCCAGGATACTTAAAACCTCAGTTGTTTAAATTTCTTAAAAAAAAAAAAAAAAAAAAATCCTCCATTTTGATTATGTTTTAACTTTTAAGAGATGTCAGGGATACAGGTCAGGGATCATGAAACATGCCCATTTTTGAAGCAGGAATTTCTCAGTGGCTTCAATCTCTGTTTTACAATTCAAATGTAACCTGACCCCTTTAATCCTAGACGATAACATTAACCCTAAACTCAACCTGATCTCTGTAAACCAAATCTAAACATGCCAGTGAAAAAGATGAGATGGGGACTGAAAAAAAAAGAAATCCCTCAAGATTTTTACCAACATTTTCTACCTCAATGCCCCTTTAACCACCATTACGCCAGTAAATTTTGTTAGCTCATTATTCAAAATCATAATATTTATAATCTTCACACTTGTTTATTTATGTCTTCTCATTCTTCCAAATATGTTGCTAGATTTGTTACATTGAGACAACCCAATGGGCTAAGCAATGACAGGCAGGGTCACCAAGTAGAAGTGCCCGGCTTTCAATAAAACAATAAGTAGGATTTCATTATACATATAAGCTGAAGGATCTTCTTTTCTGACGTGATTTACAAAGGTTTCAGACCTACCAGAACGTTTTGATTATATCTGCTGGATATTAAACAACCAAACTGAACTCAGTCTAAATCATTGCTAAGCATGTTATCCACACGAGACCAATTTGTCTAAAGCATTGTGTAACTGGTATTAAACGGTCTATTATGTAGGTCCATACACCGTCCAAATAGTCTTGGGCCCTACACATATGCAGGGGTTGACACTGAGCACCAAGAGAAGATATCAGTAGCTTCCCACAATGCATTGCTTCCAATGGAAGATTTGTACAGATACTGATCGTTAGAGATGAAACATGGCTAAATTAATAGTATTGATCACAAACTTGCATTTTAAGAATGTTTCGTCTCTAACGATTCACATGACTATGTGTACAAAAATTTCCATTGAAAGCAATGCATTGTAGGAAGTTACTGACATCTTCTCTTCTAAGCACCTGTCATCTTTTGCTCCTTTACCCCACAAAGTAGCTATGGAAAAATATGAAAGTTTGTGCATTCATTTGAAATTCATGGTCCCACCTATATAACCTCATTTCATGTGCTATCTTCATACACGCTATTTGTAACCATGACCATAACAAACATCACATCGCAATAAATGACTCTATAGTGTGGCCCAAATGAACATCAAGATCAGGTTTTTAAGGGGGTGATACACTGCGTTTTCTAATAAATTTGTTCTTCTCACCCAGGATTCAAATGCACATATTTCTGTTATTTGAACTTATTTCACAGTCAGATTAAAGTTTTTGGTTTCAAAATTGAGATCTTTTATGTTCTTTCAATTTATTTAATTCACTTTTATGAATCAAAGTTAGATTTTTTGGGCTACCCCTTTGCCAGATATCTAGAAATGTTAGAAATGTGGGCTCAATCAATTGAAATCATCTGGAAAGAGTGTAGTTTCTTACAATTTGTATTTGTAAAAATAACTTAATTCACTGCATTTTGCATTATATCAATTACAATGCAGAAATTCACAGCTTTTATATGACACCAATTCTGTGATCTAAGTAAAAATAGTCCTAAGATATCACATAACACATGATGGCACAATGGCATAGCCAGGTGGGGGCAGGGGGGGGGGCAGAGGCCCACTCTGAAAAGTTTTGGGAGGAAATCGGGAAATAAAAGACTGATATCATGTTAAATCGGCCCTTTTTCAGACTCCTTTGCCCTGCAACCGGGATATTATTGCCTGGCCCTTCACTTACGGATTGCCAGATTTACCGGGGGAACTGCCCCTTCGAACCACCCCCCCTGCCTCGATTCTCGCGCTCACCGCCCCTCGTTGTTTCGTCGGGTCTTGTAATTTGCAGAATAAAAAATGTAGAAAAAGGCCTAGCTAGAATCTACACTGTTATTCCTGTGATGTTGTCATTGCCTTTATCCTACATTTGTATTTTTTTCTTTCCTTTGTTTTCTTCTGGGTGGGTTTTTGCTCTCCCGTTATTATGATTCAGTGTCTGCATTGCATCCTGGCGTGCTTACATGAAAGCAATGTTATTCATACAGAATTTGACAAACTCCATCTATCTAGCTTTGAGACAAAATGGAAGTGATTTCAGATATTATGAATTGGGAGTATCTCTCTCATGTCGCACTCCCGATTGCGTCCAGTAATGAGGTCTTTTATACCAGAAACAGACAAGCACCATGAGGGTTAGTCTTGATTTCACAATTCCATGAATTAACCTCATAACTGGATGAACTGGGAAAGTTGCCACTGGCAGTGTCCAGGAGTTAGATTTCGTGGTTGTGGAGTACGGGGAAACTTCAACTTCAGAAAAATAACTATATAATTTATACAACAAAAAAAAGGAAAAGTACTAATGTTGGTTTTACAAACTCTTCTTGTTTTTTATGACACAATAGCTTGCAATACACGCATATAATCATGGTTATAAAAATGAAGATGGAAATAGGACGGGCTCGAAATGACACACCTCTTATATTCACTTGCAGCTGGCCAGTGGTCTGATATGGCATGCATAATTCATGTTTGTGCTCAGGTTAGCCTGTAATGACATAAAAGGATAACTCGCTATCATGACGTACTGCAAGCTTGGTACTCTGCATTTCTGCATTTTGGGCGAGGGTAGCCTACGGGCTACCCGCTATATTCGCTTTGGGTTTGACCCTCTTTTCAAATAGCAGTGTTGCCGAAAATATCGTGACGTTTATATCTCTAAAATCTACATGTATGATTTAGTTTATGAAAGGTTGTGCAATTTTACGTCATATGGCTATGTATCAATAAGATCTGACCCAGCGAAAACATGAACGTACATACAAAAAGAATTAATGTTCAAAAGAGTAGAAAAACACCGATGCGAACACACTTCCATACATGGCTACCGTCGTGAGCGGTATGACACTAAAAAACACGACGGGGGGGTAACACTAAAATAAAAAACATACGTAGAGGGCTAACAGGCAACAGGGGAGTGCGGTCAAGAAATCCCAAATTTAGGACATCGCATTGGCTTAACACGTAAAGTGAAATATTGACGAAAAAAATTATTACAATTAGGTATATGTTGTCAAGAATATTTTTATTTGTTAATTTTTACAGATGATTTGCTGGCTTTGAACAGCGTATTTAAATAGTTAGGAGTGCATTGAATTAACGGAATGCTTAAAGGGGATGGCCCGATATAAGTTTTCATTCTTGATAGATCGGCCTTCACCCCAAAACCCCATCTGTAAAGTTCGCACCAAAGTCAATCCATTTGGTGTGAGTGAGAGCTAAAAACGGATTTATAAGCCCCATAGAGTACTTTGACAATTTAATATTGGTCGACCAAAATGGGGCACATTTTCGCTCCTAACTGCCAAACCCAAATATACTTTGCCCCTAATATTCACAGGGTAAATGAGGAAAAGCTCATCATGTCTCTTTAAGAAGGTTTTCATTTTGATGTTATGATTTGAAACGCGTTCAAAATTTTCAAATATCCAAACGGTTGGACTGATTTAATTGCCTTTTATGTAAGGAGAGGCTTTAAGGAAACATGAATGGTCGGGATTTTTTCTTATGGATCAGCCACCTTTCATGATGTCTTAATGTTTTTGCTGATTGCGTAGTACTGTTGATTCGATAATGACTGAAAATACGAAACTCGTCTACTATTATATTTAGACATGGTTGAAAAGTGCATACGTAATACAATTATTTACAGTGAGGAAGTCAGTATCGTTTTATGGTTGCAAAAAAGGATCTGCACGCAAGTATAGATGTAACTATGTGGTCTCGTGTACTTGGGTTTCTTGCCAATTGAAAGCAACCTTGTCCTGTGTGGTGTGTGACCTTGCTCAGAGGCTTGGGTCTTTGGGCTCAGGGTTTATAGCGGTTCTTTGGCATTTATAGCGGCCATTTTTATGCAACAAAAGTGATCCCTGGCAGAGGACTTTTGATTTTTTTTGGTCACCCTGAAACCCTGATAATAACCTAAGGGTGTTGTTTCTACCTGTATGCCAAACATCTCCATAGGTCAAAGTGCGTTTGCCCCGTGTGTGACCTTTCCCTAGATGCGCGTGACCTTTGATTTCATTTTAGTAGTATAGATAGAGTGCAATGCATCTTCTTATAAAATGTGATATTACGAGTCAATACGGGGGAAGGGGAATGACAGGGTAAGAGTGTCAGAAGTAACGATGTTCTAAGTTTGCATATGAATTGAAATAGTTGCAAATGGCGTGGATGGATGAACATTTTTGAAAACATTTTGAAAAATTTAATTAAGTATTTAGGTGACAGAAGTAAAAGTTAAGAAAATATAAAATGAAAGTTATTGGGGGACAAATGTTGCTGAAAGTGGGAGCTTTACTTTTGGGACGGGGTAATATTTAAAAACAAAAATGTTTGATCCCGGTGGTACGTGTGCCGCATCCTGTAAAATACTTTTACGTCCGTCGGCATGAAAATATCCGGAATTGCTTCTTCCCGTTCTGTGATGACGTTCCGAAAATGGTCGATCTGTGGTGGGTAGATTAGCGTGATTGTTTTCCCGAATAAGGTGCTTAGTATGTTCTATAGTATGTGATTGGTCACCTTTTTCCTTTTAAAATCGTAAATGTAAGGGGATTATGAAGCCCCTATTCACTCTGTTGTTAAATATTTAGTTATGTATGCCTCGGCTAAGTATGTGCAAAAAGTACAAAGTCAACTTGCAAAAACTCACACAAAATGTCATCTTATTTAATCCCTCTCATACCTTTTAAACTGGATATTTACCCTTGAACTCGCCAACTGTCCTTTTAAAGGAATTTTTATTTATTCTGCAAATTACAGAGACCAGTTGTCTGTGGTGGGCAACATTGTCCTCCCACAGTTTGTGCTATTTTTTTTAATGATGCACCAGGCCTCCTAAAGTGGAACAAAAATAGTGATTTCTTCAATTTGCTTGCAATTTTAGTCCATACTGGCCATTGGAAGGAATGGCAAGTTTACACGTAAACTACATTCATGTCCAAAAACAGACAGTAATGTTGCTATTTTGTATTAAGTATAAGTACAATGCAATGATTATGGGATGGATACATTATGGGATAGTGCATTAGGGGATGTAGAAATCACTGTTGTTTGGTGAAGACAGTACCTTGAAGCTGAAGATCCAACAAGACACCCCAAATAGGCAGTAGGGCACTCCTTAAGCCAGAAGTAGGCTAGGAACACACTGCGTCCCCATGGGTGGCGGGGAGACCTACAGACAATCAAATTTATGACCAAATTTTAGCCTAAACTTAAATGGCCAATTTCATGAAACAATGTTTCAATCAGAAATTCAATGCTGTCAAGGACAAGGAGTCAAACCTGAACTCTTCCATACCACTATTTCCCCAATGTCAGTAGTAGGTGATCCATCCACAAGAATTTATACATGCACAATTGGACTGGGCTATACTAATTAATTTTATGCATTGAGGTGGGTGAGAATCGTGCTAAATGCCTGAAAACAAAAAAAAAAATGATTTGTTTTTAATGCAGCATGGCAATCTGACACGCTATGTGATCTGACAATTATTAAAAGGTTCTTCTTTTGAGTGCTTTATTATTCAGTGAATGACGGATAACAGTAAAAGATGTATGCAGTCTGTATATTCAGGTGCTTGAAGGAAAAAGAAGATTTGCTTGACATGTTGTTGTTGGTTGTGGGATATTGTGGTTGTGATGGTTTGTGGTGTTGTTAGCATGTGTTTTTTTGTTGTTGATGCTCTTGTTTTTTTTTTCAACAAAATAGACACTACAATTTTTCATGCAAATATAGGCCTGCACTGTAAAAACAACTGTTAGAAACATGGGGCCAAATCCGTGGAAATGTTCACTTATCTAAACACTATTGAATCAAATGTATAAATAGTAAACACCGGGTATGAATTCAGTATTTCTGCCACCACATACTTTCAAACATGCAGTTTTTTTATTCCGTTTTGAAGCTGCCGAATTCACAAGGTTGTGGCAAGCAGGAATAGAAATTCTTCCGTAAAACACCTTACCATAAATGCCTCTAAAACATGTTTACTTGTTAAAAATGGTTAAAAAGTTTTTTAACTTTTTTAACTTTTTTATATATTTCAAAATGTTAATAAATGTGGGTGGTAATATTGTTCACTTCTTTTAAAATGTGTGTAAAACAAGTCCGCCTCAAAATAAAAGGTATATTTTGTGATCTTATCAACTAAGGTTGTTTGTTATTCATTGCTTCGTCACTCATCAGATATTCTAAAAAAGCTTATTTCTCACATTTCAGGATAGATGTTTTGACGTGTTTGTTAAACAAAAATATTTGTATCACAGATAGGCCTATTTTGTTTGAATTTCTATTTGTTTAAAGAGAGAAAATTACCAACAAATCACTCCTTCTTCCAGGCGAGTTCAAGCAAACATTTTAAGATTGATATACAAATCTTAAACTGTTTAATAGTCAGGGATTCTGGTTACACACATGTCCCGGCTTACAAATGCAGCCAATGAAGTGCGACAACATAAATAAGTGATGGGCGTACATTAAAATACACCTTATCTATCAATCATTTCTGTCTAGTTTATTTATTCACAATAATTGCATATTCACCAACCTAGCACCAGGTCCCTATAGGAAATCTACACAGGAATAAATGTCACCTTCTTATTTCAATTCACCAAATCATTGTGACAAAAGCCAACTTTTCTCTTATTTAAAAAGACAAATGGACAACTTCCGATTTTTTAAAGGAATTGTCAAGTGCTCTATGCAAATAGAACAAATTTTGAGGTCAGTTCTGTCATCGAATTCTTTCAGTTTTCGCCGGAATATAAGAAAAAGTGACAACAGTGCTACTTTGAATTTGGATGTAATACAAAATGACTGACATTTGAAAATTGACAAATCATGGCAGTTTGTTTTGATAGATAGATTGTGTAAATTAAGAATTTCACACTTTTTTTTTTTAACCAATTAATTTTCTCAGATTAAGTTTTATACTAAAAATTGCCTGCCAGTACCAGTATATGTGAGTTGGTAGTGCAAATAGGGTTACTTTTGTCAAAGCCAAAAGGTTGTCCCAGTGAGCCTACAAAAATGGTTTACCCAAATTTTCTGGAAAGCGTGGTTCACCAATAAAATGCTTCACCAAATAAAAGCATCAAAATACCGTGGATATTGCAATACATTCAATATAAATATGCACATTAAAACCATATCAAATATAATAGTAAGATATTTAATCACATTCTATCTCCCCTATGCAATTAACACATAACTGCTATATTAACCCTAACAAGTCTGTGGTTTCTACAGAGAGGTCAAGGGAAGGGGTATAGTTAAAGGGATATAGAAGCTAAAGAAGCTGGGACATCCGTGGCGGGATGTCGTACCCGCGGGATCCGGCGCACCATTCCCATGAGCAGGATGGCAAGCCACAAGGGTCAGTCGCTTTTCGAGCGGATTCGGCCCATAGAACACAAGGGAGTCACTTTTCAAGCGATTCGATGCCCATATGAGTGTTGGTACGATGCATGACGTCATCGCATTTGTGACTTAGTGCATTTTAGCCTCAGCTCATTGAAAATGCTAGGTGAGTTTTGGTAATGAATCGGGTTCAAGGAATGTCCCTGCTATGCCACCCAGTTAATATGATCTTTTTGTAAAATTGAACTTTTGATGATTATGGGAGGGGGGCAAAACATGTAACTTGCCCCCCATCTGACTATACTTAGCATAATCTAGATACTTTTCACCTTCAAAACCATTTATAATTGGTCTCGATCTTTAGAGGGAAATGAAGGCTAACTTATATACATCAACTTCCTATTGCCACTTGATAATTCAGTAGATGTCAAAAGTTTTAGGAGATCGTGTTCTGTACCCCCTCCCTATGCATGTAGTCATCTCAGGTGGGGACACAGCAATAATATGTAAAACACTTAACAAAAAAAAAATTAATGGTTCTTCCAAAGGATTATATAATAGGATTAATGCATCCCTATTTATCCAACAACAACTCGTGTGTCAGAGAGATTATGTCGCTTGGTGGGATGTGTTGTATGGACACAAAGGCAAAATGTAGGTAGTGTTACATCGGACCTGCATTTTAATTGAAATGCGAGAGGGAATGTTATTTGACTGGTTTCCAATATTGGTGCAAAGTGATTACTAGGCAAATTATACCGCCACTGAATGTGTTTGAAATTGTCCACACTTCGGTAGTATACTTGAGTACTGTGGGATTAAACCGGATGGTAGTGATTTGTTGAGCCAAAGAAAAAAGCCACAACCATCAGAGCACTGGAGATTTCAAAGGTTTAATTTAAGGGTTCTCTCCCTAGCTTTCATCTACATATTAAAGCGCCGTGCCAGAGTTCTTTTTCTGGCGGGGCCAAGGGGGGGAAGGGGGGTATCAGTGAAATGTTTTAGGTGGCAACAACAAAGAAAGAACATTTTTGGCAAAATATCAAAAACTTATAGATTTTTAACCAATTTAGCCATTTTTCTGGCCAGGGGAGGCCAAAGGGGGGGGGGGGGCAAGAAAACAACGGGGAAATCCCCCCTTCTGACGCCACCACTGTGCATACATGTTGCAGGAGTCGTCATTGGGAGCGACATGAGCAGCGTGCAGCACATACACCAAAATGTCAGGCCTACAGTTTGCGGTTTCATGGTGAAATGATTCTTTTTAAAGATTCATGCCTTTTTTCAGAAAATCAAAAATTGATAATACCATTGGTTTGTGGTGTAGTTGTGTGGTGGTGCTGCGCGCCCTTTTATGGCGAAAGGGCATAACTCGAGTTACACCTTTTGCCTTGAAAGGGCAATCCTGCAAAAAACAAGCCAATTATGGGATAATTAATTATTTAAAAAAAAAAAAAACAATTATTTTAGGCATTATTTAGATCAACATTTAAAAAGAAGGAAGAAGAATGTATCCCAAATGCATTGGTTTTGCAAGGTGGTCCTTTCAAGGCAAAATGGTGTAACTCAAGTTACGCCCTTTTGCACAAAAAGGGCCCGTGTGCTGGACCTTTGAAAAAAGGATTCCCAGTACCAATATCCATTAGAACACATTATGTTGAAATCCAGTTGAATAATTTCAGGTATATACCAAATGAAAAACTTTCTTTGCCAAAAAAATAAAAATATCCTTATATATCAAATGCCCATGTGGATGGATCATCTGTTGCGTCATTTTTTAAATGTTTTTTATAGATTTCAAGGCAAGTTGATATCTTGTTTTTTTTTAATAAATGCAAAATTTAGTCCCCTGCAGACCCAAGAGAGTGATCAAGCAGAAATGAAAATTAGAACATAAAACAGTTTTGATATGAAGGCTCATTACAGTTCAGTTTAGCTGTACTTCTTCTAAGATGTTTGTGTTATGAATGAAGTGTGTGTGCGTTTTTTGTGCCGGCGGTGGAATTTAAATGGCTGCTTTCTCTCCACAGTGTCTCTGTTCATAATTTACATACCTATTTACTGACCAAAAGTTAAACGAAAACAATTTAGTTTCACTTCATATTGCTAGACCAGCAGAAAAATGTAGAAAATAAGTAGTGAGGAATTGAATTGGAAATGATTGTGGCAACGTTAACAGTCACATGCAGTGCTTGTTTTGTTGTGCTCCAAAATATATCCTATGCATGAAGCTGTAGATGAAGGGGTATTACAAACATAGCTTATTTCGGATTTCTATCATCAGAAAAACTAGCGTCCTACTAAAAAATTGTAAAAATAATTTGTTCACCAGATGATATGTAAGGAATTAAAAATTCTAATCTAAAGATTTAATTTTAATCTAAAAATGGATTGGTCCCTAATCACAATCCTTTGGATTTATTTTGAAATCCTTGTAATTTAGGAGTGTATGAGAAAGTCAAACCTTCTTGTCCCAAATGTGTACCTATTTCTATTTAGACTGACGGGCAGTTACTGTCAAATACAAATTCCAAATAATACTTTTTTGTACTAAAGAGAGTGAAACACTTGTCACCTACTCCAACACACCCATTGGTCACAAACGATGGCCGGGCCACGAAACCCTCGTGGCTTTCAACGCCTGGTCATGAACTTGGGCACTGGGGGCCTGCGGGGGTTCAGAATATCCCACCCTAGATGTCCCATTCCTTTAGTTTCCTCCCTTTCCGCCCTTCCTTCCATCACGGCGAAAAACAAGAACAGTGACAGGTTTATAAGAGCAAATTTCTATTTGAGGAGTTAATGAATCTGAAGAACAACTCCTTTTGAGAAATTCAAAGGGCAATACACGAGTGGAACAACAGACAAGTGAAATCCACTCTTTTTGAGTGATTTTCATCTTTATTGGAAATTTGCTCTTTTAAAGTACCAAGCCCTCATTTTGTAGTGTGTCACATGCATGAAAAAGTGGGGCATATTTGGGCATGGCCATTCCCGGCAGAAATTAGCGTATTTGGCGTGAAATTTTTTCCCTTTAACTAAAGAAATACGTAGACTTGAAGGGAATTTTTGCAGTCTTAGAGGGACATTTTGATTGTATTCCCGGAAATTTTGCATTTTTTTCAGCCATATGTGGTTCACAAGATTATTCATTCTTTTGGGAGTGAATTTTCACTGGTTTATACTTCGAGAGAGTATACAATACAAATGGCCAAGGTTCAATTTGTATTTGGGGTAAATTGCACCAAGTATAATATTTTGAGTTCAAGGTTTCAACTGACTTTTGATATAAAGTAGAATGTCAAATTCCACCTGTGGGTACTGAGAGTATTGTGCGCGTTGGTGTAGGTATTTACCACACCGAAGTTTTTGTAGTGGGCGTTCGGTTAATAAAAGAAACCCCCCCCCCTTTTTTTTTCTTAAGCATGCGCATATTTTGAATTCATTACCATCAGGTCAAGGCGCACAAGTCAAGATCAAGGAAAAACAGTCTGGCACCATTACAACAACTATAACCATCTAGAATCCAAATTTATTTTCCCTGAGAAAATGCAGACAATTCACTTGTTCTTAATTTTGAACATGGGGTCACCACTCAAAGAAGGTGAGAATTCCAGGGACGTCTATTAGGTCATAACACTTAGATATTTCCATCATTGCTAATTGCAAAAATCATAGCTGTTTTATTTAAACTTGATTTCACAAGAGCCCATTTATATAGATTGCTTCCGGTGACTATATCAGTATGACGATTGTACATTATAACAAAAGACTTGCACAACGGCTACATTTATTCAACTTTATTAATTATTGGACATTACATATTTTTAACCAAATAGTATGGAGAAATAAAAGTAATTTCATATATGTGAAGCAGAGAAACGATGCATGTTTCACAAACCACAACATTTCCTGTTCCAGTCCCACAACGGGTTAAGAAAAATGACAAAAAGTACAAGTAAGAAACGTGAAGAAAGCGGCAAGAAAGAAAGCAAGTATGAAAGAAGAGAAAAGGACCGTGGGCGCACATTTGTGAAAGTTAATTAAAGATTTGGATAGAATGTCTTGATTTGCCAAGTTCCACAGTGCCGAATAACACCAGGGGCGATTTAAGGAAAAAGAGCCTATAAGGCACGTTGTTGGTGGCACATTGTATATAAAGCTAATCTTGAGTCCATTTGGGGGTTTCAATATACGAACTATATGCCCTACCCAACAGTAGAGCAGTGATACAGGCCCTACCCAACAGAGCTTTTATGAAACAATTGGGAACCCGCTATGTATGAGTCCAACGCATGATACCCAATTATGCTAATCATTAACTTTTCAACAAAAAGGTTTGGCACTGTCATGATTTGCTACAACATCAAACGATTAAACAATAAAATAATCAAAAAAAGCAGAATCCTAACATTTCTAACAAGTAATAAGAAGACCAAAAAGCAAACCTAATATAGGGATAAATTGAATATATTTAGTCACTCATCGACATGTAATTGGAATGGAGATTCATATCTTTAAACTTTATTTTCCCTCCTTGTCTGTCAATTTTCAGATTGAAAATGACTTATGAGAATTCTATACCGACTTATCCTTCACTTTTTGAACTGTTCCTGCAAATTTCTTTTGGTGGCTCACTGAGAGTGTCCTTTAAGAGTATTAACATTTACTTTTGGTCCATATCAGTCCCACTTGTGGGTATTTGTGCTCATTTATATGGGATTCTTAGCTAAGCAGTGTGTTTGCACGAAGGTGAAAAGTCGCCTGAATCGCATCCAAATTTTTGGAAACGTCAAAATTTGTAAACAAATATCGAAGAAAGAAATGATACTCATAAATAACCCTTTTGTCAAACTTACCTCCCTATATTTCTTACACAAAACATGTTCAACATCTATCAAAGTCTGAATTTTGGGCTCAACCAAGTCTCTGTTACCCCTTACCTCCTCAAGCAAGCAGAATAATAAACTCGTGCATCGCCCCCTGTCTGTGACCTTTGTGGTGACCTTGACCTCATATTTTTGTTCTGGGCTCAGGTCGCGACCCTTTTGACCAAATTTGGGGTGGCATAGGTCATTTCTATCTACACACTAATTGACCTATACTAAGAAGACCTTTGACTTTTTGTATCACTCTGAACCCTGCATACAAAGGTCAGACTATCCTCCCCACCTTCATACATATCAGCCCCATATGTCAAAGCATGACAAAGTGCATAGCCAGACAGACAGATCTCATTTTTTGTCAGCTTATCATAGCACTGGTTGTTGCCTAAACCAACCAGCACCATGTCAATTACATTACCACACATCTTCTGTTTACACAGGGGAGGGGTTACTCACTTATAAGTATGTTGGGGAAAGATTGTAAACCTTGGTGAAATGTTCTGGCTGGACTTCATTTCTGATACTGCAATAGTAGATATAGGAACTGAGCCAAACTACCAAAGGAAACCTAAACTTAAAGCACAAAGATGGATCAACATCCTTTACTGCATGTACAATATGGGGCAGAATTATAAATAGCATCCCCTCCCTTTTCATCACCTGACGGTGCGCAACTGAACCACAAAAGTATTGAGGACTCCACTTGACTTTAGAACAGGGTGTGTATCACACTTTAGATAATTGCGGCCTCGGTGGGTCTTTAAACATCATCACTTTATTTCAGTGAGGATTATGTTTTAACAAATAGCCATCCCATGGACCACAAGTTGTAGAAGATCTCTGCAACATGTCTATTCAGTAAGGAACCACAATCTATAGGAACTATTTGAGTTTGACAAAGGTCTCTTGACCCCTAGTAAATGTTTAACAGTCATGCTGTCAGCAGGTCGTCACAACATCCCACAACATTGCATTATGTGTTGCCAAGCCCTCCCCACAACCTCCCCCCCCCCCCCCCCCCCCGTGAGGGGAAGGTTCCCAAGTAGTTTCAGGCCCAAATGTCCCATTGTATTGCAAAATGATGCATAAAGGGGCTGATTTAGCATGATTTTTTTTTTTTTTTTTTTTTTTTTTTTTTTAAAGGTGCAGCGATAGATTTTCGCATAGCAGTTGTCCCAAAAAAATATGAGAATTCGATTTTTCACTAATGTTAAGCTTTTCATCAAAAAATATCCCCATGTTAAAGGATTACGCTGATAATATAATTTTTTTGGTACAAACATTTGAAATTTATAACTTACTACAGGAAAATACTAATTCTGCCTATAATTTTTTATTGAAATTAAGTAAATCAAATCGCCTTTTGTTCCACTTTCACGTCATTTCTAGTAGCCAATCCAAGTAAGAAATCTATTGGGGGTCTTATCTATACCAAGCACTACATACACCACACAACCAAAAATGTACACGAAACCCATGCTCCAAGTCCCATTTCCAAACCGCTAACTTTGAATAACTCATTTGTCATATCACAAAATGTTCATTATTAAAGTAGATAGAAAACAGCCATTCACCAAACTTACCCCCGATGATTAGCAACAACAACCTGTTGTGAAAATTGTTAATTACATCCTATCAATATTGAAATTGTTGTCATATATAATGTGATAATTTGCGTTCTTTTTTCCTGCACGATGACAGGATAATGGATGCATTGGTTTATTCCAATAAAAGATAAATTGGAAGTCGTCATACTTGATGTGTATTGTAACTAATGTTGACTGCCCATGATGTAACATTTTAACTAAAAAATTTGACAGCATCGGTACTAGTACTAGAAGTTGTACTTTTGACTATTTGTAACCTATTAACAGACGTTAAAGGGCCACAGTATGGCGAAATCATCCAAGCGTGCTGATAACCAATCCCATGAAAGATTGCAATCAATGTGTATTTATCCTCCTACACCAGTTGTGTTTCGTAAATCTACCCAGAATATTTCTTAACATTCTGCTGTCTACTGATAGGGGCAAAAGCCAAGAATTAGGAGGGAGGTGATACTGATGAACCAACACTGTATTAACAAAACCCTAACTAATTTACATCAGCTAGCCATGGGCGTACCAGACCTGACCTCCGGGGGGGGGGGGGGGGGAAGACTAGAGTTTTCACACGATTTTTTTTTCCCGGCTCGATGCGATCGCTGGGTAGACCCGTTATTTTTTCAGGTCGGTTAAAATATTCGAAGGGGAAGGGGGCTGCAGCAACCCTCTCCCTTCCCCTTTCTCCTTCTTCCGCTCTTTCTTTGTTCTCTTCTTTCAAATACTATTCCCTCTTCTTTTTCCTCCCTTCCGTCGTCTCTTTCCCTATTGTTTTTCTTTCTCGAGTCTTTCTCGTTCCTCTCCTTTTTTCCTTCCCATTATTTTGCTCCCCTGCCTGATTTTTTGGTGTCCGGGGGAATCTTGCCCCCCGGCCCCCACTGGGGGGGTTACGCCACTGCAGCTAGCTCCTACAGTTAACCGAATACTGACCAACTTAACTGAGAAGCTATTTGAAAGAATGGCCACAAAGTTTGGCACAAATTATATACTTATCCATAAACACACATTAGAGGAGGCAGCTAGTTTTAAAATCCCCTGGCTCACGACCTCCATCTCTTTTGGTGAACCCCACTGAGGTTTTACAGGGCTTGGTGGGTGGAGTTGTTGTGTTGGGTGGTGAGAACAGGAATTCACCACCATAACTGACAATGATAATTCTAATTCAACCATACAACACACAACACAAAACTATAGGCCTACAACTTCATATCATAAAGTGTCCTTCTAATTGGATTTTCAAGAACGGGGCAAGTTTGGGTAGGAAAGAGACAAAATTTTAAAACATATTTTGCTTATTGTTTTATATGCAGTGTAGAATTTTTTTCCTTTACATTTCAGATAAAAATCAGTTCACAAGCATTGAAAAAAAGTACGGTTTTTCCTTATATGGCATCGGCAAATGGCCATCCCATGCTTTTGGGTTTTGCAACTTCTACCATTATTTTTGCTATGATTCTGGTGACCCAATTCTATGACCCTCACATGATAAAAGGGCTGTAACTCTGAAATACATTCAAACCAAGATCTCTCTTTAGCATTGTTTGGTTCATCAGTAGTGTTTTGACAAAAGAGTTATCCCACTTCAAATATCTTTACAGATTACCCTTTTTGTCATGTGAGGAATCATGAGCAAAATACACAAAATCATGGCAACAGATGTTTATTGTGAGTAAACTATGTGTACAATACTCCGTGGTACCGATGGCCTACTATACTTTCAAGATTAATGCACTGATTCACAAAAAAGTTCTTTGTATGTGCCCTTGAACGTGCAAGACAACCCTACACATCTTCTAATGTTACAGATAACATGCAGCAAGCAGGTCTCTTTTATCCTTTTGTCAGTTGTAAATATTTACACTCCGCACTCCCATAGTCCAATTTTTAATATGTATAAACGGATTATTGACCTGACTTGGAGAAGACAACACGCCACAGAGCCAAGATAAATGTTGCAGATATATAACTCTGTTTTTCGTATATTGGTGCATTATCAGTGTTCAATATAATGCAACTGTGACAGAATACTTGTCAATATAATTAGCCCAAGTTTTTTGCACTTAAAATCTTTGGTAATATTCCTACACTATTAAACATACTTTCATATAGAATAAGTTCTGATCCCAATGACATGCAACCAGCCAATCTACAAAAGTCAACTTTAAAAAAAACAAAATTGAGGGCAGTAAAACATTTTGAAGCAAGTCACTAACAGTGGTTACCTAGTGCATAACTGGAAGGTTATAGCGATAATTTTCTAAAATTGGTCCCAAAAAGTTTGAGTGGCCATTTGCATACATTTCTTGCCACACATAACATTAATTTATTTAAATAGTATTTTTCATTTTCCATAAATTTTCAATATTTTACCATACAGTTAGTACTGGTTACCAGATACCAGTACCAGGGGCCGTCAAAGGAAACCTGACCTGACCTTGTTAATTGTTACCTCTTTCGTCAATTCGTCATAGCTAAGATGAATACCTACTATCCAGAAATCACACCTTCCGCCTGGATCTGCAGAAATATAATTATTACTCTGAAACTAGTTATTTACAGTAATCCCTAATTGCTAGCAAGATATGTTGAGTTCAAGTAGTTGCCAACTTCAACCACTTAGTATTGCCCGAAGCATGCACTTAACTTTTTGACCTAGCCATCCACCCAGAAGACCATATTCTATCAATAACAACTCTTTGTTCAAAAAGGGGTCCTAAATATTTTTAATCACATATTTCAAGCCATATTCAAAAAGTGAAGTTTTGAAGCTTGTTGGTCATTGCATTTGATTGGGCCGAAAGACCTCTTATCACACATGAAGAAACAATTGTTAAAAGCATTTCTTTGGATTCCCGACAATCAGTTTGGTTGTATTTTTCCAATGCAGGAAGTTACTGAGGAGCTTTGGTATTTAAAATATTTGAAAAATATTGTGTATGTGAAGACAATTTGTTTGGGATTGTGCAACCAAAATCAAATTAAAATTTACGCCATGGGCAAAACCATGCATGTTTTGTAGGTAGGCCTACTTAAACTACCCATAAGACCGTCACTAAGGAAGAGATAGGTAGGCATTTTGGACCAATAAGTCAATTTGTTGTAAATTTTCCTGGGGTCCTTTTTTGCAACTCGGCCGTAAATCTATGTGGTCATACTATGTCATGCCAAGTGTACCAATTATCCAAAGCACTGTGTAACTGTTATAAAGATCATATGTAGACATACGCTAGGTCGACATGTCGGGTTACTCATGAGTTTGGGGAACGTACCCAGGATTAATAAGGTAATGACCAAACTAAAATCAAAATGAAGGCCCTGGACCGAAAAAAAAAAAGATCAGATCACAGATTGTGTCGGTTTTAAAGGTGCATTTCGTGAATTTCAGCACCTTCTGTTTGTTTATTTTCATTGATCCTAGATAGCCTTGAGAAACGCTTATTCTCAAAGATTTGTGAGCTGTCCTCCCGATCTTGCGGTTTTGTGTGTATGAGCAATTACTCGTTTCCCACAGTCTGTTAGACAGAAAATACCAAATTGCGAATTTCTTACGATAGCTGACCGATTTGCACTAAGATTAGACACACATGGATTTACAAAACTTAAGAGCTAATCGGTTCAGAGATAGAAAAATCTCACCCATTTTTTAGGTAAGTTTGGGGACGCGGCTGTGGATCACGACATGCCCCTTTAAGTCTGTTCACATACACTGATAAAATTCTATCTTGTCACAGGCCTTATCCATTCAGACACACTAGATAACATTTGATCTTGTTGTCTCAGGCCTTCTTATCCATTCAGACACACAGATTAGGTTTCACTTTTTTGAGGCATGTAAGATGTTAAATCTGCTTAGTATTTGAAACATAACCAATGTGGCAATAGTTTGTATTTGGTGCATGAAGGTCTCATTAGAGATAGCTAATCATCTGGGAGTGCTATGTTGGTAAGATGACAAGGATTTATCAACACAAATGTTCACCAGATTTATGGTTCCATGCTCGCAGAGAACTTTGGAGCTCATCAAAATTAATACCCAATTCAATTGATATTTCAATTTGTCCAAATGGACTAGAATAATACCCGCCAGTGGATACACGATACCCGGAGGACAATTAAAGAAACTAATGACCAAGTAATTTGATACGAAGGAAAGTTTGGCCTATCTATTTGCCTAACTTTTGAGCAAATTTAGGTACCAACTGAATAGTGTGACATGTTATTCATTTATGGTACCACAAAAGCGAAATGCTAATGTTTTTGGAGAACCAAAAATAGAGAATTAATCAAAACTGTCTCTTTTAGTCCTTTATGCATATGTCCCAGAAATCATGACTTTATACTTGTTTACAAAATCGGCCAAATGGTTTTTGGAAGGTAAAATGTAAAACAAAGTCCATATATTTGCCGCTGGTGCAGATTCGAGAACATGCCATGCTGCTAATCTGTGATGGCATGCTCATTTAAAAACTAAAAAAAAAAATTACGTCGCGGTAGTTGGACCGCTAGTGTTCGTCTGCCGTCGCGGTTGGTGAATGGGGGGTAAAAGGTGAAATGAGGTCACCAAGGTGACCATGAGGTCACAAGGTGTGATGTGGGGCCACAAAGGTCACATGGGGTCACCAAGGTCACATGGGGTCACCGAGGGTCACATGGGGTCACCGAGGTCATCACCGAGGTCACATTGGGTCACCGAGGGCACATGGGGTCGGGTCACCAAGGTCACACGGGGTCACCGAGATCACACGGGCGGTACATGGGTCACCAGGTTCACATGGGGTCAACAATGGTCAACCATGGGGTCAACAAAGGTCACATGGGGGGTCACCAAGGTCACGGGGGGTCACCAAGGTCACACGCAGTCACAAAGGGAACACGGGGCCAAAGGTCACACGGGGTCACCAAGGTCAAAAGAGGTCACCAAGGTCACATGAGGTTGAGGTCACCAAGGTCAAATGAGGTCACAAGGTCCCCTGAGGTCACCCCACCCTGCCCCCAATGCACCCCACCCTGACTCCTCCATGCACACCCGCCCCTCCCTGTAGCACCCCACACCGACCCCTCCCTGACACACCTATTGGTGAATGGGCCAAAGGTCACGTCACATGAGGTCACCAAGTCACATGAGGTCACCAAGGTCCATGAGGGTTAACCAAGGTCACATGAGGTCACCAGGGCACGTGAATGTTTTCAAGTCACCCCCGCCCGCGCACCCACCACCCTTCCCCCCTTCCCCGATGCAACCCCACTCCGACGCACACACACCCCACCCGACGCACACCACCCCCCACCCCAACGCCATCACCCGACCCCACCGCACATCACCCAACCCTTTCACCCTACGCACCCACCTGCCACCTCCCCCCTGCCCCCCCTCCTACCCCCCCAACCCCCCACCCGGTCCCCCCAACACACCCCCTTCCCCAACACTCCACTTACCCCTCCATATGAGTCACACCAAGATGTGTGGTATAGTAGTTTTTCATATAGCAAGGATGTTGCATTTCCGATGCACCGTGTTTAAGCGCTACACAATTATCATATTCATAGCTCATTTGCATACCAAGCCGCTGTATCAGGAACTTTCACATGGCAAAAAGATTTGCAACCATACTGGGTTTTTGTGAAGTGAATAAATTTTACATATCTGATGTACCGTATTCAAAAATATAGCATTACGCCTGATTTCTTTCTGCATATTAATTAGCTCATTTGCAACAGTAATTTGCCCGAATATGGCCCAAAAACTCTAATCAGTTGAGAACTTCTTTTAAACCCGCTTCCTTCCACCAAGTTAATCATTATACCCTTACGACACTCCAGATAAACTTGCACACAATCCTTTGCGGAAGGGTTAACAGTTTGATTTTGACCTGCCAAAGGTCACATAGTCACCAAGACCAAGGTCACATAAGGTCACCAACATGTCCACCCAACCGCCCCCCTCCTTTCCACCAAGTTTTTACATCATCGTAGCCCTTACGGAACTCATACGGCTGCAATATTGACGGGTTAACATTTTGACCACAGACACACACACAGACACACAGACACACAGACATACGACCAGAGTAATCCTATGTGCCTTCTTGCAATTCTTTGCAGACGCCACAAAACTCCCCAAAAAAACACTGCATCATTGAACACACAATAGATTTTATCCAGAAAAGGCCTGTTTAATGCAACCAAGAACAAATGACTGAATCTCAAGTCCAAATAAGATATACAGTTTTGCAATTTTATATTAAAAGGTGCATTTTGGGTCCTTGCACCCTCTTCCATGTGTTTATGGTTCACTGAATATCCTCAAGAAAGGTTAATTTTCAAATATACAGTTATTCTATGGTGTGTTTTTGATGTTATGAACAAATGTTGTATTGGATCACACAGTGACTCATAAGGGCACTGCATTTTTTTTCTAAAGTGAGAATTTCTTTTGAGTATATCACATCTGCATGTTAACCACCACATACCCTATACTTAGTCCAATGGTTTAGAGATCTTAAATCTCAATCTTTTTTGCAGTTGGGGGACATGGCTATGGATCACGAAAGCTGATTAGACTTTTGAAACTTGATTTGAAATGAAATACACTATGTTAATAATCTGGGTGAAAATTGAAAATGTATTACAAAGGCAACGGACTAATCAGATAAACCTATTTCAGACCATAGCTTCAAAACTAAATTCCTGCACTGGCTTGACTGCAACACATGCTTAATTTTATTCCATTCACACACAAAAATGGGCTTTTGGTTCTAAAACCTAGGTTCATTTCCATCATTTATCCTATTCGCTTTTGCTTTTTCATCCATTCTATATATTGTTATTTTGACTAATCTCATGAGTTCAATACAAAATTCTCATGATCTACGTCAATAATACATTCAAATTTCAATGCTGATGCTATGACAAAAACATTACATTTTAATGGCTCCATCAAACTATGGTCATAAATCATGTTTTGTTAAAATATTCTCACCTCACACCCCACACGACTCGATAATGTTTTGTCAAATATGCTCTCCCTTTTGACATCGCACTGCGGCCGACTTTGGAAGAATTACGTAAAGTTCTTCAACAGGGGAGCCAGTATTTCAAATGAAAAAGCTCATTGGGTAACTAACTACATTTAAAATTTGCACCATGCAGGAGTGTAAGTTCCAAATAGCACAGCCTATTGGCTATCCTTTATTTGAAACACACTGTAAGAGTAAAAACTTAATAATTATTATATTAACACTTTAAGATGGTAATTCTAGATAATATGAACACTTTAAAGAGACACTGGCACATTTGAAAAATAGTGCGCCCTCAAGATTTTCAAAATTGATATTTTTGCATGGTGGTAAAGCTTTTATACATTAGCCCTCACCTGAAATGATTAAGACCAAATCAGGGTCCTTATGGGTAAACAGAACAACTGATTTTATAATTAATGTCACCAGCGACATTAATTCAGCAGACGAGAAAAATGGCGTTTAACACAAGAAAACACACGCCGTATGCATGTTTCCCATGGCATGCACCCTGTTTTACTGGTCTGTGACATTTGTGTTTTAATATCAATGAGTACCAAGTCTGTGATATTCATGTAATATACACATTTGTTGATTAAAGTTATGGAAAACTTAAAAAGTTAGCCTACATATTACCTGGATGGCTTTATCCTCTTATTAATGTCTATCTGTTTTTTAGTGTTATTTTTATGTGCAAAATATATCTCTATTCTTCCAATGGCTAGACTATCATTTGAGAGAAAATTGAAGAAATTTGATATTTTGTGAAAATGTGCCAGTGCCGCTTTAAAGTGTTTATAACAGGCCCATAACCAGTGGGGGGCGGATGCCCCCCCCCCCCAAATTCCCAAAGTCCCCCAAACCCCCTAAAAATGGTTCAAAAAGGCCATTTTGAAATTCTACCCACAAATCCTAATTACAGAAAGAACTTGAAATTTTTCTGGTTTACTTTGATCTTGTCACAATAATATGATCTAAAACTAACACAAAGAAAATGCCACATACAGAACACAAGGCAGAACATAATACCTAAGACAAAAACAGGATAACAAAACAGCCATGAGGCAGGCAAAACTGCTGACTATGGACATGAACAATGCACAGAAACAACACCATATAATAAATTTATATCAAATTGGGATAGATGAAAAATTACTGGGAACTTTCAATTTCTTTTACGGGTCCTCTGGGGTTATTAACAATGTGGCACTGTATTTGGTCAATTCCTAAGTTCTGTGAGAATTGGAATTTGTTGTTTTGATATATTAAGTAGAAGTTGGGTATTTGTTGGGGTATTTGCCAATGCAAAACTACATGGGTTTAGTATCAAAAATGGAGGTCTGTATAACTTAGGTTAGGATGAAATTTGCAGTAGAACTCAAAATTTTGCACATTTGTCTTGATTTGGAGAGCTTTGAAACTAAATTTTCTTCAAGTTTTGCCTCTGAGTGGAAAATTTTTTACTTAAAGTGGGAGTCATTATGGAATTGAGATAAGCTTAAAATTTGTGTCAGTGGAAGAAGCCTAAACAAATGGGTTCTAAAGTAAAAAGAACCCATAAAATGTTCTAAGCTGGTGTAGAGGTACTGGAGGGTTTTTTAATGAACCAAAATAGTTCTAGGAAGCCTGAAATGGTTAGGTTCCATGTAGCTTTAATTTGGTTGAGAGTTCAATAGTGTACATACAAGGTTGCAAGTCAAACATTACAGATTTCCCCAAATAATGAGCGTATGTAGAACTTTACTATAGCAATTTCCTTCAAGAAAGAACATTCCTTTGGCATAATTGCATAGTCATCCTATACATATTGTCAAAAGTGATGGTCCATTTTGTAGCAAATAGGTTACAGCTAGTAAGGTGTAGGGTGAAAACCCCTGACTGTTCCCAATCTGCCCCATATCCTCAAAGTGGGCCATGTTAGGACCGTCCGTATCATGGATACACGCGGCCCTGGCCCGGATCAGCTTACTCAGTTGAATAAATCCTGACACCACCCCAAGCCATTACCAATGACTTGTGGATATGCCACGAAGAACTATAAGTGCAGGGTTTTCTATAAGATGACATTGTATAGTCTGCCCTATTGTAATGTGAACTATGTTATCAGAGGTCACTTTCCATCCTATAGCGAACAGATTAAAAGTTTTTACATGTCTGAAGTTTCAGAGGTGCAAAGTGTCATTACTCGCTGCATGTATAGCTTAAATTTGTTTGTATAACCAAACAAGAATGCCCCTTTAAACTGACAAACTAGCAACAAATCATCACGCTGGAATAAACAGGACACATCAAGTCATGACATAGGCCTACATTTGTGTGGTTTATGACCTCACCACTTGTGCTAACAGTAAGTTCAGTAACACATAAATACAATGCATTGCATTACTATGTATCTGTCAATCCGCATGCCCAGAGTTCTTCCTGTTTTTCACTTAATTCTATACAAACACATACTGATCAATATGACGATGGTCACATGAACTATGATGACCTTTTTGCCAAGAAAGTTCATTCATGGCTTAGTGATACTTAGCAAACTTCATCTCACAAGTAAGATACCCTTTCTCGTGGAAACATCAAGCATCCACGGAGGACTAGGGCTGTTTCATCGATAGCTACCATCAATTAGTGTTAAGGGTAAAAAGCATAGATCTGGCTCAGAGGGTGCATTGAGTAATCTCACAATGCACCAGTTTTAGGAATTTCACCTCAATATCCACAAAATCCTATTCCTTCCTAGCACATAATAAAAACCCTCTATGACCAGAAATTTGCATTCCATTTTTAAGTCATAAAGCATTAGTACAAAGGTAATGTGTTTGCATGATCATGAAATGTCTTGGTGGCCTTAAAATTTTGAACACTTATTCCCTAGTACTGACATGTGTTTGTACAGTACAATATAGGCAACATGAAATGCATTATGGATTGGTTCAAACACCTCTTGTCTATTTATATATCCTCTGAAATCCCTCCAGCATGTAGAATTCTTACATCTAAAGGCAATAATAGGTTCATCTAATACAGGTTTTTTGTGCTCTATACAAAATCCCTTCCCATAAAATAAAGAAAGTCCCCTTTATTTGTCTGAAAATCCTTGTGAGGTTCTTGAGTTGACCCAAAAGAGGATCGACACTATTCCAGATGGATCTATGTAACCTAGACTAAAGTTTATTTCAAAACCAAAATGGTTGATTACTTATGAACCAAAAGGGCTTCTTTGAAGCTCAAGAACATTTTAGACCCTTGAGGGGGTTTCCATGTTTTAGGACTAAAAAGGGTTCTTACCTCACCTTTATTTTTAAGAGTGGTATCTAGGAAGCCCATTGACAAAACTTGGCCGAACTCTGGCTAAAAGGATGCATTTTCCTAAAGCCCTGTGTCTCTTTAAAAGACTTTTGTGTACAGTTAATCTACATTTGACAGCAATGACCGATCAGAAATGGCAGTTTGTTCATGGTATGGTGATATAGTTCGCACAGAATTCACTGTCATTTCCAAAAACCTAAAAACAACCCCCTTTTACTTCCTGGGATCTACCTATGACAGGGGCACTATCCAATCCCCATCCCCAACCAACCTGACTACTCACCCAATAAAACCTGAGATTTTGGTATCATTAGGAAAAAAATTGTATTTTTCTCAGTTCATCTGCAAACTATTTTGACTGACTTATTTCCTGTTATGAGGCTACAGGCTAAATTGGGTTAAAGCAATAGTGGACAATATTCTGTGAATTACAACTTCCCAAAATTTCATCCTGAATGGTACTGTTACTCTTAAAACTGTCGAAAATGGTTAAGTTTAAGAAAAGTAGAAAAATTAGCACATTGCTGATCAAGCTGTCTATCAGTTTTGCAGTACATACTTTAAAATACTCTTTGAGCCACTGCACTGTAAAAAACGGTGATTAAACACATTCCTAAACACATTTTGCACTCTATTTTAAACATTTGAAATATCCAAAAAAACAGTATCTAAACATGTTTAATATCTACACACCTAATATCTAAACATGTTTAAAATCAAAACATGTTTAGGCATTTGATGGAAGGTGTTTAAGCATTTTAGTCGACTTCAGACTCATTCTGTAAACTTTTAGCTTTGGACTCATTTTGCCTGATCGTATACTTGTTAAAGCAACAATTCATATAATCAATGAATATAATGGCATTTGATTGTTGAAGATGAGGGTTATTACTGACGGTATGATGAGCTCTATCCATGCACGAACTAAGAAGTGAAGGACACAAAAGGGTTACTGCTTGGAACTTCACAAATCAGGATAAGCATCAAGCATGCATTGAGTATGAGTGATGTCAAAGATGAAAAGAGAGCTTCATCACAGGGCATGACAAAATGGTTTTTTTGGGGGGAAGCCAGCTGGCAAATTTTCCAAAATGTATACGGTTTTGTATACAAAAAGTTACAATCCCTCCAAATTCAAAATTTTCCCTCCAAGTACCAACATTTCCCAGGAAGGAGCTTCCCAAAACACCCCACTTTTTCATGCCATATACTTCATCAATCCAACAATGGTTTTACTTTTATTTCACAAGTAATGCAACTTCTGGAAAAGGCAATGCCTGTGGTGGGGATCAAAATTAATGGTAACTTTCTCTGATGGCAGTTTTGAACTCCTACCTAATTAGCTCTAACAGTCTTTTGGTTTCTAGCTCCAGAGAGGAAGGGAAGGGGTAAAGGGATAGAAGCTAAAGAAGATTGGACATCCGTGGCGGGATTTGAACCCGGGGCCTCCGGTGCACCATTCCCATGAGCAGGGATGGCAAGTCACAAGGGAGTCGCTGGCCCGGCCAGCGATTTCGTGCCCATATGAGTGTTGGTACGAAGATGTCACCGCATCCTTTTGGACGCACTTTTTTAGCCTCAGCTCATTGAGTGCTAGTGAGTTTTGGTAGTGATAGGGTTAGAAAGGCATATTGTATGGTCATGGCAGCAGAGGCAGAAAACAAGGGCCGGGAATAGAGGGAATATAACCCTAGCACACACCTTTTGACAAGGTCAGGGATGTCTCACATTCAAAATCTTCAGCAAACCTGGAATTCTGAAAATCAAGAAGAAAATTTGGGCATTTTGGAGGAAACTTTGTTTCCATACAAAGAAATAGTGGAAAAACATTCATTTGGGCAGGAAATTTGGTGGGTTTATCTGTGCTGGAAAGTCACAGGCAGAGCCATGCAAGTGGAGACAGTGCTGTCCCAAAGGCCTGGAGAGTTCTTAATCCCAAGATATGGTATTTAGCTAATTAGTCTCCACTCCTATCTCAATGTAGCATCAATGATTTTTCATCTACTCAGTATATAGAGGTGGACGTAATATCCAATCACCAATCCAATCACCACACCATTTGAAATATTATCAATCTTCATCACAATTCAGAGTCCATTAGCCTGACATTCTGCCCTCATTCCAAGATTCCCAACAACAAAGTAATGTCTGTGACTGGTCACTGTGGATAGATGGAGATGGAATAGCCATGGCGACAACAAGTCTGTATCACTAACAAGAATTGTCTAAAATATTTTCTGTGTTCCCCCTCTCTGGAAACAGTTGCATATCCTAAAAGTTTTGTATGTTTACAATGACCGAGAGAATATTCTTTACATCATTCACTCAAGTTTGAGGATGACGGTCACCGGGTTGTTATGTTGCCAAACCTTGAAACCAGCACAGTGTCCTCGGAGTGCACTGTAAGTACCAATCTATCATATCTAGAAGTGGATGTAATACTCAATCACATCCTTTGAAGTATCATCGATCTTCATCATAATTCATCATTACCAGGTGTCACTCAATTCAGAGTCAATTAGCTTGATATTCTGCCCTCATTTTAAGACTTGCAACAACTATGTGTCTGGTCATTCACTTTGGGAGATGAAGATGGAATAGCTATGGCTACAAGATGTCCCACTCATATACAAAAAATATTTGTAAAATTTCTGTACTATTATTTTCATTCTCCAGAAACAATACAATTTGTGAATATACATGCTGAGCCAAAGTATTCTTTTACTCAAGTTTAAGGATATCACTGTATATTCATAGGTTGAGACTTCAAAACTTGCATGCCATCCTGCAAGGGTATAGGACTCATATAGGAGTCACAGCATTATACATCCATTAACAAAGGTCACAAAGAATAAATGGGAGCACAAATGATATCACCCCCTTACTTTAGGCCAGTGGTGGTGGAACCAAGGACCACGGCCCCTCTACTTTTGAAGGTGGGGCCTCTCCCGGCTCCCCGGCCCCACTTTTTCAAAATTGATTGTGATAGGGCTTATCGTCGGTGCACACAAAAATGACAGAATCATTTTGAAAATTTCTCAGATGAAGTGCCAAGTGGCCTGCCCCTTAGAGGTGCTGAGCAGTGATGATGTGAAGGGGCAGATGGAGAGAAGACATTCTGTCAGTAAATGACCTCACAGGTTTTTAGGATGACAAATTTCGACAAATTTGGGCTTTCCCCACCTATCATATTACCCGCTCTACACTCTAACCTGACACAGCTCTATTAGTTTCATGTCGGGGAATTTAGATATCGCGACATTCTCTCGTTAACTCCTCCTTTACCCTAAAGCAATTTGTAACACAGAAAAATAAACCATACTCCGGCTAAGACATCAGCCTAACAAAGCTCTTAACACAATATTGACTGTACTTGAACTAAAGGACTTCCCCAACCCATAACCACTTCTATGAACAGTGTAACCAGTTATGCTCTTATGTGCTTTGTTGACATTTCCACCTCAAAGAAACAATTAAAATTGTGCATTTTCACATCAATAAACTTCCCCAATGGGCCTTCTACATATCTCTACCATGACATATTTTGCACCTTCAGGGATAGTTTGGCTAGACTTATATGATTACAATATTCAAAACCCAGGCTCCCTCAAGGACAGGTGTTTCAGTCACGTCTACTGAAGACAAATATAGTTTGGGTGGAATTTTGTTGCATCTGGAACAAGTTGTTTGTGAAATATGAAGATGTACAGAGCATTATTTCATGAGCTGCTTTGTGTCAGTTTTAGCTCTGGAAATTGCTGAATATACAACACATGTTACTGAATCCTAATCCTTTACTACTAGCCATTTTGATTGGTTATTCAATCAATATTCATATGGTTATATTATGGAATTGGCCAATCAGAGACATGGTAAGAAAATGTTAGGTTGCAAATAGGACCTACTGTAAAAGTGGAGAAATTCCAACCTTTGATATCTTAGAGTGTTTCATAAAGAATGAGCCATAAGGTTAGTCGTAACTCAAATTGGGTTATGATCTATCATAGCGTACAATCAATCATAAATCTGCGTTTCATAAAAATTGTTGTACACTACAACAGAAATCTGCCGTTAATGAGCGTTAACCATTTTGAAAATATGGGAACGAGACTATTTTATCGATTTATTTGTTGCACAAGTCAAATGCAGTTATTTCAAATTTCTTTATGATGTCTGCCATCTTGTCTCCAGTTAAAAATTTATCAGTGAGTATTTTGTATGATTTCCCCATCAATTATGCAATATAGTTCATACCCCAAAAATGATAGTTTGTAATAAATGTCTTAAGGTTACGACAGATCAAGATCTGTCTTAACTTACAACATATCTTTACAATCAATATCGATTGCAAGTTGCGTTATAAAACACTCAAATTTCTGTCAAAAAGTTACAAATGCTTTTTCGGACTTGCAACAAAAATATAATCAGTCATTTTATGAAACACCCCCCTGCTTGAGAAATCATTCACCAAAGCTATAGGTGACAGTATGCATGCTTTTTCACTAACATCCTAAAGCTACCTTTGGAAAAACCTCTTCCATTATCTGACAAAGCCTTATCAAAAAGTATAGTCTTCTACTGATTGTTGACAGGATGTATTTAAAATATCTCCGATAACGCTCTAAAAACAGATGCGCATTGCAAGTATATGGCTTGGAAGTGTGTCAGTATGGTCTACAATATATGACAAAATTGACAAAATTAATTAATGAAAATAATTAGTCATAATCTAAATGGCCAACATGTGGTGTTGAAAACTTGTACAAAAGGGTTGGCTTAAAAAAATCATGAGGCAGCTATGAGATTAAATGACTTATTGCACAGACACCTTCACATGTTATACAAACACCAGCCAGACATCAAAGGAATAGATTTCTTTGTTTTCATGTAAAATGACAACACTTGTATTTCATTTTGGGAGGGTACTTCTGGGTAGCATCAAAACCCCTAGATGCCAATGCCTGGGAGAAGTCCAATTTCTATAGATTTCTATAACCTTTTTGATTTTGACTTTGAAAGGTTGAGATGCAGGCAGTCTCAGTTCGATCTAGATGATCAACTAGAATTGTTGGAGGGAAAACACAAGTTCAGAGGTTAGCAGTAAACACTGGCATGCCCAGGGAAAGAACTTTGGGAACTCCCCCACCCTTGATTTTTTGATGTCAAAAGGAGTAAATTGAAAAAAATATTATTTTGCAAAGACAAAAAATACAAACAAAAAATAATTTTTCAAGTCTTAAAGTGACATGAAGAGAATTTTTTTCGAAAACAAATTTCTCTAAAATTTCAGGCACTGGATCGGTTGTAGACCACCTACTGAGAACGTTTCTAAGTTTATTGACAAACAGGTGGCAAAATGACCCCGCCAACTTGTTTTGACTTGCCTGCTATCGTAAAAATCGTTCCCCATACAAACCCGTGCTTTGACTTTCTGTCGTGCACGACAGAAATAACAATAGCATCTTATTACATAAAGACGGTGTATTCGGCTTATTCCACTTCAGGTGTGATCTATACATTGGTAGCATTCCAAATATGTAAAAAACCAGGGTTCGAGAAAAATTGGGGGCGCTTCTTCCTGATTTCCTCATTTTTTAATTTTTATCACTTTTTGCCCACACACACCCAAAAAACCCCCAACCCAAAAACCAAGCTTAATGACCTTCTTACCTGTTTTCAGGCCCTTAGTTAAATGCCCTAGCAGAGTAGGCAGTAAACGGACAACAGCTTCTGCAGCATTTAAGGCAATAGCAGTGCAACTGTGCAATAGTCACCTTTTCATCTAATTTGCGTTTCCTGAGTATTGAATAGGTGGATTTTTAACAATATATTTCAGGAAGCTATCATTAATGGCCACAATTCACCTTATTTCCCACAAGCATAA
This sequence comes from Ophioderma brevispina, assembly GCA_023653785.1. Lineage (NCBI taxonomy): Eukaryota > Metazoa > Echinodermata > Ophiuroidea > Amphilepidida > Ophiodermatidae > Ophioderma > Ophioderma brevispina. The sequence continues at coordinate 40,580 of JAMKCH010002037.1, forward strand.
TGATCACATGTATATAGACATGTACTCACGTCTATGAATCAGTATAACCTACTTATGATTTTACTTATTGGTTACCCAGAGGCCCAAAGCATTTTACTTGGCCTGTCCTAAAAATTTATCCGGAAATGAAAGTATTAAAATGCTTCATTTCCATTGGCAGACACTGGATGTAATAACCTGCCCACTGCATGGTATGCTAAAGCTAGTGAATGAATCAAGACAGGTGGAACATGTAAATGGCTGACCTGTCAGCACACACCCATGCTACAAATCCAACAGGTGTATGAAAAACCTATTTATGCTGAGAGTCCCTTCTGTTAAAGAACACTGCACATTTGAAAAATAGTGTCGGGCCTCTAGATTTTTCAAAATCGATATTTTTTGCATGGTTGTAAGGCTTTGAATATACAAAAGCCCTCACCCTAATGATTAAGAAAATCAGCTTCCTTATGGGTCAACAGAACAATTTTATAATTTAACGTCGCCGGCGACGGTAAATTAGCCAGAACGACTAAATGGCGTTACAAAAACACAAGACACTCATCGCCGTATGCTTTTTCCCACGCTATGCACACTTTTTGATCTGTCTATAACCGTTGTGGTTTTTAATACAGTTGGCCTACAATTACCTAGATGTCCTTTATCCTCATATCAAAACTGTCGCCTATCTTTTGGGGTAGGTATTTTTAGTGAAAATATATCGCTGTTCTTCCAATGGCCTAGACTCTCATTTGAGAGCAAATTGAAGAAATTTTCATATTTTTGTGAAAATGTGCCATGCCGCTTTAAAGAATGAATATTGCTCAAAAATATTTAGGTTCACTGAATATCCGCTTTAGTCAATCCCTTTTGTACAAATTGTCAGAGTTTTACCCCCTAATTTATATGCCACTTAAAATTTTCAAATTTCACAATTTTGCACCAAAGAAACTAATTGCTTTGGATAATCCTATCCCTCCGAGATGGAGTATTGATGAGCAAAAATCATGCTTTCAATTTATTTGTAGGACACCCTGCATGGGATATGATCTCGTTACACCTTTAATATTAAAAAATAATTTGAGTGGCATTTATAAAGAAACAACCATTCCTTCCAAATACAACCTTAACATAACTTCATAACATTGATATAGTTCAAAAAACAGTAGTGGCCACAAGGGAGGGGCGGCAGCCCCCCTGAGAGTTTTCCAAATTAGGAAAAACATGGGGTTTTGCGCAATAAATTTGCGGGTCAACCATTAGAGGGGTTTTAACCAAAATGATTCATTTTGTACTGTTTCGCGCCCCCCCCCCTGATGTTTCGCCCCGCCTAATGATTTTTACCCTGGCGCCTCCCCTGAAAATAAATATAAAAATACAAATATGGTCATATATTACAAATTAGAATTCATTCTGGCGACTTATGACTCATTTTTTTTATATAACACAAAGAAATAATTAAAGCATAACTGAGGAGTCATCTGTAACTCTCATTAACCATTCACTGCAGTAATTACAACACTGTTGGCTGGTGGCTTTTCAAATTGTAAGTCTTATTCCTCAAAACATTTCAAATTGAATTCAGCTATATTCTCAGCTGTCCTGACAACACCAATTAAATCTCCACCTGAGCTGGTTTTAAGATCTAAGGCATTTTTGGTTGACACCACATTTGTTATTTTCATTTATCTTACTCTCTACTCCTGTATTCTGTTTTGCAAATCAAATATGGCATTATTGAAACTTGGGCTTTGGTATTGAATAGCTTGGATACGCATGTTTTGGTTTGTCTGATGAACCAAGTGAACTAAAGATGGTAACAGTTTGATTTCGCATTCAGGACAAGTACACACACAACACCGAAACTTTCTTTCTTTAGAAGAATGCGGAATGACGGACATCCTTAACGAGTGAGTAAGGGTTTGAGAATGCTTGTTTAATTTCCATTGGATGATGTAAGCTTAACACTACAACTCCAATTGACAAGATTTAAAAAATCACATGGTGGCAGCCGCCAAGGTACTTAGATATTATGAGGGATGAAGAGCCAAGCAAATAAGTGAAAGAAGAACCCACACACACACACACCACACACACCAAACACAAACAAAAACATGAGCAAATTTTCTTCCCACTTCCTGACATTTCTACCTTAGTCCACTATAATAACCCTAACGGACACTTTGGATGGACCTGGACCATTCTGACTCAACGACACAGAGATTGATTCCCTGAGGACTGGGTGTGTAGTTACAGCATTTCAATTTCAAAAAGAGTTTAAGTGGTCCGCTGACCTTGGGCAACTTTGGAATGCCAATTGTCTACCTCCCGGTGACACCATGGTAAGGGTTCAAGGGCAAAAGAACACGCGAGGGGACCCACCTACAACAGACTCTAAAGGTTGTGCCGACATGCTTGGTAACAAAGGAAAAGAGATCAATGTTGAAATTCAATCACTGGTAAGTCTTTAGTTGAACAATAAAATTTGACAAGACAACATATATCACTTTCAGTTTCAAGACTCGGTACTATACTAATGAGTCGAACTCTTTTGGCCCGTGAAGGGCGATACAAATAAGCAATAATGTGTGACAAGAATCATCTTGGGAGCAGATCTGTAGATTAAATTTAGTTCATGTGCCTTTGGTTTGAATTTGCACTGCATCCTGTTACATGGTCTTTTTTTATTTTCAACTAAATTGTAGAATATCTATTAACAATATGCATATAGCCAATTCTACCAACTGAAATCAAACAATTAGTTTCAAGCGATTTTTGGATTAAAGAGTCTGATATTCAGCTTATTTTTGCATGCCTGACCGTGTTTCATGACCCAATCCTTAGAATTCCTCTCCCTAATACCTGTGTCTAAAGAAAATATTTACCAGATTTAGGAAAAATACTAA
>JAMKCH010002038.1:0-47189 GCA_023653785.1 Ophioderma brevispina
AACTTGTCACGCTTTAAGGAATAAAGTATAACAAACGCAAAGGGAGTCCTAGAGACTAAATCCGTAAATGTCTCATGGGACATACTAACCGAAGTAGTGATTTTAAAATTTGACCTTAATATCTATAACTCAAAGGTTTTCTTTGTAATGTAGCAGGGTATTTTATGAATGGACGACAAGTGTTTGTTTTCGTGTAATAATTCATTTTGAATGTGTAATAATTTTTACTGTTGAAGCTGAAAAGGGCGTGGCAGTAGATCATGTAGCTTATATGCCACTTCAGCAAAATATTAAAAACGCAGTTATATTATATAGACCGTATTCAATATGACGTCAGCCACCAGAAATGTTGGTGGACAAGATGCATACATTCCAGGACTACAATACATTAAGCTGTCAATCGATCCATGTTTAGCGATTGCAGAGGGATCATTGACAGGTGAATGTATTGTAGTACTGGAATGCGGCTATCTTGTCCACCAACATGGCTGGCTATTGAATAGGGTCTATTGTAGCGCAATTACCATAACAGAAATATTGCAAAATTATTTTCTAATACATTTAAGTGGAATTTGATGTTAAACAAGCCCCAATCGGTAAATTGAAATTTATTGTAGGGTGCAATGTATAACGTCTTTAAACCTTTTGATGACTATCTATCTCACGGGCTCATCTGAGTACACAGAAGTGTCTCACTCAATGTAACTGTATGTCGGTAGTGTGGCTGCGCACGCATCTGAAAATTACTGAAACAGAACACCGATGACCGAGTGCGAATACAGTGCGAATGAAAATGTGTCAATTGCTGCAGTCCTAATATTTCATCTTTTAAGTAATACACCATTTTAGTATTACATATTCCAGGTTATTAAAGCAAAATCGAACGCATTGCCTTCGAAATTGATCGTATCTAAAAGTATACCACGAAGGGGTTCCCACAGAATGGGCCAAAGCGTCATAATGTATACGTCACGTATATAAAATTCTAAACATATTACTTTCAATTGCTTTTAATTCCAGATAATACATTACGACAAAACACTGAGACGGGTTAAAAAGAACTACAAACAAAACAGTGTAATAATAGATTGAGAAGAAATTCTGCGTGTTGTCGAATATCTTTGGATTCTGTCTATGTATGTGACTGACTCTGGGGTTCTGAAGCATGTTTCAGTTTCTTTAAGATCAAAAACATTTTGAGTAAGAATGGAGTACACAATGGAAATAAAAAATTAAGCTGTGCGGAGTTGATAAAAAATCTTTCAGTATAATAAAATGCGTCGTCTATTAAAGGTGCAACGGAGAGAATTCACATAAAAGGTTGTCCTAAAAAATATGAAATTTGATTTTTTGCACCAATTGTAATTCTTTATTATCAAATATGTCCCCATGTGAAAGGATTCATCTGAAAATTATTTCTCTGGTACAAAATTGAAATTTCTAATTTCCGTATAGGAGCAAAAATTCCAGAAAATTCAGCCTATGTTTTATATTGAAATTAAGGAAATGAAAATGCCTTTTGGTTTTCACTTTCAAGGCATTTCTGTAACCAAAGGACAAGGTAAGGAAATCTATTTGGGGGTATTAAACTATACGAAATCACTACATAGGGCTCAATATAATGGGAGCCCAAATCTCTGTTGCACCCTTTAATACAATCTCTTCTTGTCTTCGTCGAAGACAATGCTAAACACGAAGGAATTCTGAAATTTTAGGGCAACTGCCCATTGTACTAGTACAGAAATTTTGAGTATGTTGCTTGTGACGAGGTGACGATAGTGTAAAGGATAAAAACTATGCCAATAAATCGCTCCAATGAAACCAGGACAAGCGCACCAGCTGATGCAGTTGTAGAAATCCACAGAAAGAATTCTGAATCGAGAAATATACAGAAAAGTTGTTTTCCAATTACAGATGCGGGCCAGATAATGTCGATATAAATCATTTGAAGAGCAGAGAAGATACAAACAAGTAAGTCCACAACTGCAAGATTAACAATAAGGTAATTTGTGGCATTGTGCAGAAAGGTCGTTTTCCAATAACGTAACACACAAGTAAGTTACAAACTATTCCTGTGAACTCAACCCGCATCTAGTCCCAGACATAACAACGTTAGTCCAGAAAGAGAGGTTGTCTAAATCCTCAAAATATGTGTCATTCGTTCTCCAAAAATCCATCATTTATTATATTGCAGAAAATGTTCACATTTAAATCGCAGTGATCTCAAAGGTACGCTGAAAAAGGGTCGATAGATGTAATAACATATGTGACCAAACGTGTAGGTCTTAAGACTTAGCCTGTATTTATTAAGATTACCAAAAGGTAAAATAAAATCTAAATGATGGTTGAAAATGAGCCTAATATATGATTAAATCGACTGAGACTGAAACTGTATTAGGCAGAGAGGTGTACAGCTCGGTATGTCGAATTCTGTGTACCGATAGCTGATTCGGTTTGAAACTCGGTGAAGGCTGACATGATCACGGTGCTTATAGATTGATCATTACGTTAAATACCGTTTCCATGGTATTTGTGGGGTTGAATTTTTAATCAGTTAAAGCAATAACAGCACATTTTTTGAAGAGCGCCACAATTTTCCGGATACACCATGATCCATTGACTCTAGCAAATAATGGGCTATTAATATTAAAGTAAATCTACTCGATATACAGAAGACCAAACACTTCAGGTTCCTTTTCATCTGGAACTGCAGAGCCATTGTTATTATCCATGCAGCTGAAAAAGATTTAAGGTGTTATACCACAACCCCGATTTAGATTAAGCTATCTTTCACGATGTGGAACACAAATTACCCGTCCTCTTTAACGAATAAAAAAATTAGAGGTTCTTCAGTGTGTTCAATTAACTTTGACCCTATATTTTCATAATTTATTCGAAAGGGAAACTAAGGTGAACAAAACTCATGAGAGAAAAGTTGTTTGGCAAACTGTGACCTAACATCTTTGTGCAGAACCAAACCCGTAACATGCCGCGTAACCCCATTTCTATGCAATTTACCGCGTTATTAGCAGAAATCGAAAACCATTCACTTATAAGAAATGCAGGTAAACCGGTACCGAACAAACTTTAAAATTGAATAGAAATGAGATCCTATATTAACATGATTAAGTTATGGGTCTTGGTTCTGCACCGAGATATTAGGTCGCGCCTTCCGGAAAGAATACTTGCTATCAACCAAGTAACATCTATTGGTATTGACCCTAGTGAGCATCTTCCACCTGACGCTTACTAGTAGAGGCCATATGCGATTCAACCTTGAAAAAAATCTAATAAAAGGACTTTTTGTATATTCTCATAGGGCTATAATGTGAATTATTATGAAAAAAATTGTCCGGCCTTCTGGCAGCTGCGTTGGTCAGATATTCAATGTCAAAGGTCAATGACCTTTATAAGGCATATCATGGATCATTACTCACCACCCATTTGGTCTAAAGACACAAATGAGGTGTCTATACCAAGGTTTTTGGGGTCAACAAACACAATTAACATATAGGAAAAACAATCAAATGCACCCTTCCTTGATTTTCAAAATAGTATGCACTATCTGCATGAAATTGTACTTAAACTTCGTCCCCTCAACCATTTGAAAGGTGTTGGTTAATACCTCCTTGGATTTTTTAGTTACAAAGCCTCTGACACTTTTGATTTTGGTACAGGTGGATTGGTATAAGTCTCTTCTTTCCATTGATATCAAAAACGTTCCAATAGTCCTCCATTTGACGTGGCAACTGAACCATCCCCTTACTCCAAAACTGAGTCTTGTCTACCACTACCAAAGGTAAGGTGGCGTTACAGATTATTTTGCGCTAAAATGAAAGCAAATGATGGTCTCAAGATTAGATGCAGCCATTAGGTTTCAAATTTATGTGTTTAAGCTGGCCGGATAAAAAACTTGTTGGCAGTGTTAATCACCCCACCTTCCTCCCCCAGAAAGACGAAGGTTACCTCAGACCTTCAATGATGAACTTTACCACTCATATGAGGCAAGAGTCCCTTTTAGCCTACACATAGACCTATCAAAACACCCTGACAATGGATGCCGGTAAACTTTAACTTTAAACACCCTGACGAACGATGCTTTATTTGGGGCTCTTATCTCTTCGGGGGCAGGCCGCTTACAAGCCTCACAGTGGGCTCATCCCCACAATAACGATCTCGAGTTGTTCGCCGTCTTTCTGGCACTGGCTCCCCGTGTCGGGGGAAGGTAATTGTCCGCTGCGACAATATGATGGTGGTGACATGCTTAAACAAGGAAAGGGGTGCCATCAGTCCCAGCCTATGCAGGATATTCCTTTGGCTATTTGGTGTGGTGGCCGAGATTGAGACAATGGGCTTATCGCCGTGTGTTTCGGTAGTGGACAATGCTTTGCGGACAGTCTCCGCATGTAGGGTCCCTAATCCATACACAACAGCCAACGTCAGAGGTGCCGCGGTGGAGTGGCAGCTCTAGTTGCGTTTTGCCGCACAATCTTCAAGATGGTTGACCGTCCACACTTGGATTTGTTCGCCTCAGTCATGAATGGTCAGATTGTGGCATATTAGGGGCCTACTCTTGGAACCCGGATCCCCGGGCAGTCAAACGTGACGCCATGGCAGCGGACCAGTCAGGATTGATAGACTATGCTTGATCATAGCTTCTCCAGGTTGCCATGATCCCAACAGTCCCCGAGTGGCCCTGTCTCGAGACTGCCTGGTCCTGCTGGTAGCCCATTATGGCCACGGCAGCTGTGGTTTCCCAGGCCGCTAGATCTGCTTGTAATGGAATTGATCCATCTTCCAAAGGGAGGGGACCTGGTAAGAGGTCCTCCAGCCGACGCGTTCGTCCCAGAGTGCACCAACTATGCTCCGAACCTGTCTGATGCATTTCTGCAGATTGTACACTGAGGTGGGACTTTCTGAACAGGCTGCCATGTTCACTGTTCAGGAAAATTCACTAGTACATCATAGGATTACCATGCATGGTGTGCCGATAGGAGTTTGATCCATGCAATTTCTGAGACCGTAGACCAGGTTGGCAATCTCCTCAAGGAAGTCTTTCAGGAGTGGGTGTAACTTAATGTCCTGAATGTCCGAGGTTTCTTTTTTTACCGAACAGCCACAGGCCAGACCCGTAAAGTGCTCGGTGATGGCATGACGGTTTCTTTCAGTCCTCTCTTGTCCAATCTGGTGAAGTGTATGTTTACGGGTCGTCCCCAGTTCGTAGCCTTGTTCCGGAGTGGGATTTGCCTTTGGTCTTGCAATTTGTGGTGTCGGAACAGTTTAAACCCAACCGAAAGCTTAGTCTTCTGGAACTTCCTAGTAGATGTGGCTTGTGGCCATAGGGGGTTCGGATACACATGCCTTGTCTACGGACGAGGCCCACCAACGCTTTGAGCGCAAGGAGCTCTCTATTCTTCCACACGCAGGCTTTTTTGCCAAGAATCAGACTCTTCTTCTACCACGTCTCACCATAGTTGCAGACCGGGTTTGCAGTCAGCTCAGAGAAGCCTGCAGCAAGGGAGCTAGCTGGATTTCCTCTGTCATCTGAAATGCACACAAAAACACCATGATTGGTTGACTGGCTTCTTGGTTAGGGCATATGATGTTCGAGCTCACGCTTCCTCCTGGGTATTCTAAAAAGGGGGCCTTCATCCCAGACAATTTGGACAATGTCGGTTGGAATTCTACTTCCACCTTCCAACAAGTCTATTTGATGCATGTGTTAGTCAAGCGGCGGGGGTGTCGCCGTCCAATCCCTCTTGGCTGATCGACCTAGCATCTTGACCAAGGAGCATTAGGCGACTATGGGTGGGGCGTTGACAGGGGTTGCGGTGGCATTGGCTATCTTCTGCACTTGCTCCTTCCGCCACCGATTAAGACATGCAGTGGTATTCTGTGCAAAAGTAAGGTTGTGGAAGGAAGCTAGCACCAGTACAGTGTATTTCCCTCTAAGGAGTGAGAGGGCGATACACTTGAGTATGATACCTACCTTCCACGACCTTATGGTGCTCACGCAATTTGTTATTCTGCACCTACAAGAAGGTCGTTGGAAGGTTTTGTCTGATGTTTTTTTAGCGCCGCTTGATGTGGTCCATGATATTTGGTGCGTGCCATGTCCCGACTATTTCGGGAGTTGGCTCATTTAGCAGTGGTAATGGGTTTTTTAATAGTACCCAAATGAATTTATGCAATAAGGTCTATCACTAGTACCACACTATTAAATCACACAGGACTCATCAGTTCGAGGATCTGTCAAAGAACAATATTCACTGATTTGACAATACTCTTGTAGCTGTTTTCAGTATTATATAAATTAAGGTCAAATATTGTTGTTTAATATTTGTACAGATTGACTAATTAGTTATCATCGATATCCACTGATTTTACAATAGTATTTTGGCTGTTTTCATTATAGATTATGGCCAATGTTTTGGTTTATTTGATAATTGTACAGACTGACGAATTGGCTAATTTATGTTGAGGAAAAGTGGAAAATTTTTGATTAAAAGTGCTTTCTATGCTGAAAGATAATGATGACTTCATTTGTAAGCCTCAAGACTGTTGTATTGTGTCTATTGACCCCCAAAACATGGGTATAGACACCATCTTTTTGCTTCTAGGCCAATTGGATGAGCAGTTGTAACCCATCGGATAATGGTCGTTGACCTTTGACCTTGAATATCTGACCAACGCAAGAACTAGAAGGCGGGACAAACTTTTGGTAATTATTCATATATATACCTACCAGAATTATATACAAAGAGTCTTTTTATTAGAATTTTTCAAGATTGTATAGGACATGTGTCATATTAAGCCTCTACTATACTCCTCATGGGCTGCATGGCGATGTATCAACAGATTGAAAACCAGAACCGGCCGATATAAGGTTTTTTTTTTTTTTTTTTTCAGAAGTGGGGCTACCTGGAAGAAAATCAGGACACTACCTGTGATTGCGGAACTGCACCACAGACAACGGAACATCTCTTGTTCTGCCAAATGCTGGAGCAACAATGCACAGACAAGGACCTTTATTTGATAATTGAGAACCACTGTGTTTGAACACGGTAAGAAGAAGAAGTTGCCAAGCAACATTTCTTTCATGATTTTTGTTCATCTTCGTTTCCTTTTTTAATAAATGATGGAATAAACGGCCATAGTTACTGAACTCCCAGTAAAAGCTAGATTTTTATTTTATTCCTAAACGACGCTAAATTTGATATATATATATATATATATATATATATATATATATATATATATATATATATATATATATATATATATATAAATTGAACATTTCTGTGAGATATTATGATATTATGTTGTAGAGCAGATCCTAAGCTAAATTATCGTTTTCATTTCATCCAATTTGATGCACCCTAACCGGAGATATTGTCAAATGAACACAAAGGATAATATACCACTTGGGCCAGTTTCACTTGAAGGTTAAGGAAACAAAAGGCATAAGGTGTGTAGCATCTTGTGGGATTAAACTGTTTTCAAACAATGGAATATTGTAGAGGTCAGATTATCATGCAATGAAGTAATCAATATTTTATTTTTCAAACAGTGAAAGCCCCATAATTTATGCTGTGGGGGAAATGAGGGGACTTACTCTCAGCGGGACAATAACCATGAAATTCCTGTAAATGTTACTGCTGAAACTAAGGGGACAGCTACAAGTCTCTGTTTATGGTGGACAAATGTGTGGCCAATGCTCTAATGAGGAGGGCTAATTTCCCCTCCGCCATTCCCCACTACCTCCAAGATGCCAGGGAGAAAAACAAAATTGATGAAACCAGTGTTGTTACAAATAAGGAAAGGATGGTTTGGTGTTCAAAGGCTTTCGGTTTACTTCAGCGAGTGTTGTTTGTCTGGTTTTTCCTTGCTGAAAACTGGAGGAAGCCGAAAACAACAAGACCTGGTTGGAATGAATTTTCCAATGCCAGGGTATTTTATTGGCGATTGTGGACATTATAAACTATAAATTATTTTATATCACAGAAGCAGCACTTTACCTTTTTTTTTTTTCAATTACAATTTTCAAAGGAAGTCCGGTAAGGTATTGATTTTTCAATGACAAATCGTGTATCGGGATAGCGAAAACGGACCAAAACGTGGTTTTTCAAGTGTTCTAGATAATGCCATATCCTGAACCAGGACCCAAAAAACACCCAACTTTTCATGAAATTTCTGAAAAGCTGGACATTCCTTAAAAAGATAAGTTAAATGAAGATTTGGCAAAAAGAAAAATTTGTATTTAGTATGGATCTTATTTTGGCATCCACGTACGGCCAATTGGAAAATCAGCACCTTATAGAAATTACCCAGTTAAACCACTGTAAAATAGCTTCTATGGTGTTTTTTTGTTAAGGCCCTGAACGGTCATTTTCTGTATAAGCGAAAAGTGTGTGCAAAAAGTCACACCCATAAAACGAAATCCTATATCGTTAATAATTTCACAAAAAAACATGTACTAACTATGACAAATCAGGTCTGGAAAGGAAAGTTTAGCAAAAGCGGGGCGATATGAGCAGATCCGTCATACGTTGGGTTGCATGAGCGCCGGTGGTAATCTAGGTGTGCGTTTGTATACGTTCGTGCTCGGAACCTCGGGGGTCAATATGCGTGGTAGGGCCCCAAATACATGATGAGACTAAATGTGAGATCTTTTTGGAAATGGCGCGAAAATCGAATTATAAGCTATTTTATCAAAATTCTTCTACGAACTAAAAGGTCGCAGAATATTAAAATGCTTAAACTATGGATTTCGCAGTTCCGGCTTTGACGCCACTATATTAAAAAAATAGAGCTAAGTGCGCTCAAATTACCTTGACATGACACATGACCTTTGACCTCATAAAATATGAGGGATTCCATGGTTGTAACATGACAAAAGCGGGTTCCAATTGAATTCAGTTTCAATGGGTCAATTTTAAAACATTTTAGCCTACTTCTCGATTGGCTCTCTGGCTTCTCTTGTTGTCTTGGGCTTATGGACCTCACATGACTTTGACATCGGCAATGACCTTGACCTATCAAGTTGGTTCCAAGTGACCTTCAACTTTTCAAGTGAGGGTCAATAAAAAAAAAAAATTAACAATTGTTAGGACAACACACACATCCAACACATCCACAACACCACGCACAACGATATTTTTTGCTGAGTGGTCTGCCAGCTATAGCTGGGGCCCACAATTTGTCTTCTGGTCGTTAGGTAAAAATTGAAATGGCGCAAAAATGAATTTCAAAGCATTTGTCTCCAAATTTCTCAACGACTAACGTTGCAGAAAAAATGCTTAAAATGAGTCTTTAGAAAAAAAATCCCCGATGTAGATGTTATTATTCAAATTAGTCTCATTCTCAGGTATTTGGGGTCCTACCACGGCATATCGAACCTCCACAAGGTCCGGGCACAAACATATACAAAACGCACATGAAGAATTACCGCGCCATGCAACATAACGTATACCCGACGTATGTACAGGATCTGGTCCATGTGAACCACATTTGATCAAAATTCCTTTACAAGACTGATTCGTCAAAGTTGATGAATATTTTCGTGAAGTAACGTTGGGATCGTTTCTGGATTGTGACTTTTGAACGCAAACCGTTTTAGCAAACAGTTTATGAAAGAAAAAATGGAAAGTAGTCGTGACTTTCTTTAAACCAGAGAATTATAATATTGTTTACTGCCGGTATTTATATGGCGTGCTGCTAATTTTCGTTGCTCTGGAAGGCCCGTTTTAGAAACCGGTTACAGTATGTGTTTGGGGGCCAGCCAAAAACCCCACCTCCACGTCAGGTGTTACCAGACGGATAGCCCAGGCTCACCAGTAGTGTAGTCCAGCACGGTTTTAATGCTCTCTGAATTTATAGGCCTGACCCGCGTCGTCCCAGCATGGGTTTACAGTTGGTTTACCAGCGTAATCGAGCATGAGCAGGTGGAGACGGTTCTAGTTCCAGCGACTCGATCTTTTGGATACGAGGCCAGGGACAGCTGGTTGGGTGACTACAGGGGAATATGGGTCTTGGCTGATGCCTAGATTGACCCAGCTTATTCTACCAGCATAATGACGCCGTTGGATTTCCAGCGACTTGGAGCTTGGAGGAAAATTGAGGCTGAGAAATCTTGGAAAACAAGCTGGTGGCTCCGTAAATATACCGTTCATGTTGAGATGCAAGTGCAGCCGTTCATGCCAGTACACCGTCTACATGTATACATATATGAATAGCAATTACGTAATCGAAGTCACTCGATTGTATCTGGCGAACCTAGCCCTCGCAGCTGAAAGCGCCATTCAAACCAAAGAAACAACAAAACAAAAACAATGTTCAGAATTGCGGCACCACGTGTTGTTAAACAGAGATGCCAAATCCGACCTACCCCCCACCCCCCCCACCGATACGTATAGCAGTCCGGGAGATTTTTGAAATGGCGCAAAAATTGATTCAATGCATGTCTACAAATTTAAATTCTCTCTTCGAACTCTAAAAGTTCGCTGAAGAATTGCTTAAAAATGATTGATTTTTGCCGTATGGTAAAAAATTGAAGGGAAAAATCTCAATCAGGCATATTAATGCTCGTTTTAGGGACTTTTTCCATAGAGCTCGACAGGAGCTCGGCAACCAAAAATCCCAAATCTAGGAGTAACGAACATCGGGCATTTCCCCCCCAGGGGTAACGCAGCTTGACACCACAGAATTGACATCAACAAGAGTAGGCTCTTTATAAGAAATGGGTACCAGCAGTCTTCTATTAGTCTATAGATATCCATGGGGGGCCTTTCGGGGGAGCGAGCTTCGGAGGACTACTATTCCCAAAGTGGAGAGGGGTAGTCGATTACAAACAACAGGTTCACGGCGATGCACTTCGCCGGAAAGTGCTTGGGGAATGCCGTGTGTGTGTAAACCTCCCCAAGGTGCTCTGACAGTGATGGAATGAATTTCCAATGGCCAGGTGTATTTTATTGGCGATGTGACATATAAACTTATAAATTATGTTATATCACAAGAAGCAGCACTGATCACTTTTTTCAATTAACAATTTTCAATAAGGAATGTCAGGTATTGATTTTCAATGGCAACTCTGTTCGATAGCGGGATAACCGAAACTGGACCAACGTGTTTTTCAAGTGTCTTAGATAATTGACCTTATTACCTGAACCAGACCCCCAAATAACACACAACCTCTTTCATGAAATTTATGAAAGCTGGAACATTCATAAAACGAATAAGTTAACTTCAAGTTGAGGAACTTAAGATTTTGGCAAAAGAAAAAATTGTATTTATTATTGGATTTATTTGGCATCCACTTACGGTAATTCGGAAATCAGGGCAAGCAAGCCTCTATGTATAATTACAGAACATGTATAGATTCTATCGTGTTAAAGGCCAATGATACGGTCAATTTTTGGAATAACTGACAACAACGGTTCTGCTTTTGCTGCAAAAAATCACACCATATAAAACGAATCCTATATACGTTAATTCACAAAAACATGATCAACTTATGACAAATAAGGTCTTGGATGTTTGAAAGGAAATTTAGAAAAGGTGGTGCGATATGAGCCAGATCCTGTACATACGTCGGGTATACGTTAATGTGGTGCATGAGCACGGTATTCTCATGTGCGTTTGTATACGTTCGTGCTCGTACCTCGTGGAGTCGATAGGCGTGGGAGGAACAACAAAGTAAAAGGAGGAGGATCGAACTATCTGGGATATTTGAAATGGCGACGAAAAATCGAACTTTTTCAAATTGCATTTTTATCAGAAATTTCTTCTACGAACTAAAAGTTCGCAGAATAAACGGCTTTAAAAAACTAGAATTTCACTGTTATCGGCTTCGCCTCACTATCTTAAAAAAATATAAGCTAAGGGCCGATCAAGTACCTTTGACATTGACACATGGGCCTTTGACCTCATCAAAATATGAGGGATCCATTGGTGTACCTATGACAAGAAGATTGGTTACATTGAACTTCAAGTTTTTTAATTGAGGTCAATTTAACATTTTAGCCTATCTTACAAACTTGACCTCACCATGGACCTTTGACCTCGGCACATGGACCTTTGACCTCATCAAGTTTGGTTCCAATTGAATTCAACTTTTCAATTGAGCGTCAATGTAAAAAAACTTAACAATTTAGTTGGACACACACACATCCCACACATCCACCCCCATACACACGCCACAACAGGATGCTGAGTGGTACTGCAAGCTATGCTGCGCGGCCCACATTATGTCTTCTTGTCGTAATTGGTAAAAATTGGAAATGGCGCAAAAATTGAAATTTCAAATGCATTGGCTCAAATTTCTTCTACGAACTAAAAGTTCGCAGGAAGAAATTGCTTAAAATGATGTTTTTAGAAAAAAAAATCCCAGATGCTAGATCGTTATTTATTCAAATGTATCTCTTTACCATGTATTTGGGGTTTCCTACCAAGCCTATCGACCTTCCTCCACAAGGTCCGAGCACAACATATACAAACGCACATGAGAATACCGCGCTCATGCAACACAAAGTATACCCGACGTATTGAAAGGAAATGGCCATGTGGAAACCACAATTTGATCAAAATTCCTTTCAAAGACCTGCAATTTGTCATAGTTGATCGCATATTTTCGTGAAGTAACGTCTGGGATTCGTGTTATGGATGTGAACTTTTTGAAAGCAAACCGTTTTTAGCACAGTTATGACAGAAACCAGGACGTATGACCCTCGTGAACCTCTTAACACCATAGAATATATATATATATTGTTTACTGGGTATTTATATGGCGTGCTAAGTTTTCCGTTGTCTGGTTAAGGCCCTAGAACGGTACCAGTCTGTGTTCGGCGGCAGCCAAAACCCCACCTCCACGTGGTACCAGACGGATAGACCAGGGCTTACCAGGGAGTCATTCCAACACGGTTAATGCTCTGAAATTTATTGGCCTACCAGCGTCGTCCCAGCATGGGTTTACAGCTGGTTTAACCGCGTTACTCGAGCATGGATGCGAGGCTGGAGAAGTCATTCCCAGCGACTCGAGCTTTGGATACGAGCCTGGAGACAGCCTGGGTGAACTAACACGGGCGACCATATGGGTATGGCCTGATGCCTAGATTGACCAGCGTTATTTATACCAGCCACTACTGACGCGTGGATGTTCCAGACTATGGAGCTGGGAGGAAATTGAGGCCTTTGCAGAAATACCCTTGCGAAAAACAGGCGGTGCTCCTAAAAGAATACGTTTCTATTGTTTTGAGATGCAACCGCTTGAAGCGTTCATGCAGTACCAAACTGTCTACATGTATACATATTTGAAAAGAATTACGTAATCGAATTTAACATCGTATTTGTACTGGCGCACATAGCCCTAGCAGCTGAAAGCGCCATTCAAACATCACCCACAACAACAAACATACAACCCCACCATTTTCCGGATTGCGGCACGTCGTTTTACACAGAGATGCCACAATCCGACCTACCCACCCCCCCCCCCCCCACAAACGAGACGTTCTAGCCACAGTCCGGAGACCCTTTTTGAAATGGCGCAAAATTGAATGTTCACAATGCAGTTGTCTTACTACAAATTTAAATTCTCTCTTCGAACTAAAAGTTCGCTGAACAAATTGCTTAAAGATGTATGTTTGCCGTATATGGTAAAAAAGTGAAGGAAAAAACTCAATCAGGCATATTATGCCGTTTAGAGGATTTTTTTCCATAGAGCTTACAGTTACTGGTATGAGTCGGCACCAAAAATCCCAAATTTGAGTAACGGAACTTCGGCATTTTCCCCCCAGGTGTAACGCAGCTTGACACCACAGAATTGACATAACAAGATATGGCTCTTTATACGAAGGGTTACCAGCAGTCTATAGATATCCATGGGGAGCATTTCGGGGTGAGCGAGCTTCGGCAGACTACTATTCCCCAAAGTGGAGAGGGGTAGTCGAGTTACTAACAACAGGTTCACGGCGCTGCACTTCGCACGTGCAATATGCTTGGGGACTGCCGTGAAACCTCCCCTAAGGTGCTCTTGACAGTGATCCCCGGGGATAATACCTACTGTCAGTGGAGGTGCTGAGTTGAGGATCCACGGTGATGCCAATCTTCAGTGCCGAAGTGCCACTATAGATGGTGGATAAATAAGTCGCAAGACTTGTTTCATCCTGGCGAAGGACCATATAAATGTAGGACGAAAACCTTTTGCTTTTCAAAAGCATTATAGGCCATGAGGCCAAAGTGAAAAAGATGCTCGGATAAGGACCAAGGTGTCGCACCCCTGGGAAGTACATAATTCTTCCGAAATAACTTTCCTAAAATTATAGAAATCAGTTCTACGTGTGTTCTCACGTCAAGTATGTGCACATTCTCGAGAAAATGAATTATCTCAATTTTGCCCTGAATATCAGTGACTACCGGATGTACATCATGATCATTGAATCCAAGCAAATAATTGGGGCTGTTGATGCGCTCGGTATGTAAAAGACCAAACAAGTTACAGTTCCTTTTTACTGGGAACTACCGAGCCATTGTTATCCATGCAACTGAAAAGATTGCAAGTGTTATACCATCACCACCATTTAGATTAGTTATTTTCATGTGACGTGGAACACAAATTACCCGTCCTCTTTCCCGAATAAATAATGTTAGAGGTTCTTACTTGTGTTCCATTTCTTCTTTGGCCCTATATTTCATCCCTTTATTCGAAGGGAAACGAAAGTGAAAAAAGCTCATGAGAAAAAATTGTTTGGCAAACTGTGACTGACATTTTTGTGCCAGAAAACCAACACGTAATTGCCGCGTAACACCATATCTATGAATCTTGCGTTATAGCAGAAATCGCAAATCATTAACCTATATGAAATTGAAGGTGAACCGGGCCGAACAAACTTTTAATGCAAATAGAAAAGTGGTCCTATATTAATATGATTAATTATGGGTGTTGGTTCTGCACCAAAGATGTTAGGTAATAAGCTTCCAATCAAAATTTCTTTCATGATTTTTGCCCATTATATCTTCGTTTCCTCTTGATAAAATTAGATTTTTTCAAAATTTTCTAAAAATAGATAATAATAATAATAACAAAGACATTTGTATAGCGCAGAAATGCAAAACAGCCTTAAGCGCTTAAGTACAGCAAACAGGCAAAATATAAAAGCGACAGTAAAGTTAAAAACAATAACAATATTACAGACTGACAATACTACAGCTGGAAACCCCAAAAAATCATAAAACAACCAAGCATCGTAAAGTACATCAACCTAACATTGCAAACATGTCAATAATGTATATAAAATCCATGCAATGTAACACGCATAATAAAGCCATATTCCAAAATACGAGTCTTAGGGTGAAATTCCTCAAATATTCCGCAAATAGGGTTTTTTGGTGAGAGAGGTAAAATGTCCACAAAATATGGTCGCCTTTAGTGACAACGATGCCTGAAAAGGTGGGATCTTAAACCTGCCTTCAATACACGTCACTACTACATTTCCACGATTGCTAGTGCCTTCCACCTGGAGTAGGATCATCGAAGACACCGAGGGTCGTTTAGTGATGTTTCCCTCTCAAGAAGTGAGAAGGGCAGAGCGTAACAGGCGATGGTGGGCAGTGTGTTGCGACCGTTGCAAATTCTTTCTGGATTTCTAACACCCCGGCGAGCGCATGCGAGCCGGAAAAGGCGCTTGAAAAATCGGGAAAACTTCTTAAGTCTTGCCCCCCCCCCCCCCCCCCCCCCCCCCCCCCGCTAGCGATCAAGACCTACCCTACGTGACCGTACGCCGCACCAACAATGTTTATCCACCTGCAATGTCTCGGGAAGATTGTATCTGTACCATTTGATGACTGCAATGCTTATCAGGGTTGAAGACGTGTTTTTTTCACACGCCCCCCCCTGTAACCTACACAGATCAATGGGCTCTAGAATACACTGCAGCCTAACTATATACCTATACGAGTGAAATTCAGTATAACCATGTGAGCTTTACATGGACTATACATCGTACTACTGGCTTCAATATGTTGACTCTACTCAAAATCAACCAATATTTTTATAATGAAGCTAAGGACATGGCCAAGCGTAGTGACAAGGTACAGAAGTCCCATATGGACATTGAATGGACTAAACTATACCTTTTGGTTGAAGACCAAAGGCCCGTAAAGACCCACAAATATCCTGTAAATTCTGTAAGGGATCTCAAAATTCATTGATGACAGTCAGTCAACTGGAGATGTATATAACACGTGTGTGTGTCTAGAACTCCAATGATCGAGTAGTGGACGTGAGAGCGGCCATATTTTGTTTTCCTCTAGCGTTTTCATTGCCTAGTAACTCACTTCTGTTGTTTTGATAGTCATAAATTATTGATAAACTCTAAAATGATTAATGAATTCAAAGGTGTCATCAATATATTGCTACAATTACACACGTGCAATGTACTGTTTTTTATATCTTTAGTTAATCACAATGCCCATAGTGAACCCTTAACTTTATATACAACTTATAAGCTGTCATCACATAATGAATACGTGTCAATCAAACGTAAACAGCTTTTACAGTTGAATCAAGTGGTGATCCGTGTGATAATTGTTGATTTGCGTGTTCAATACTTCACTTTAATAACTTTTATTCAACCTGTGAATACTTTTGAAGGTAATCCATTTAGGTCAATAATCACGGATCATTTCTTTGTGGAAGCACATGATTCTTAGTTTTAAAATTGCCGCATTGTCATTGAGTCTTGATCTGAGTTTACCTACTCCTTGCTTACATTGTGATTTTAAAAATTCTTGTTTTTTTGGTCTATTCAATAACTATTTTCTTGTTGTGTGCATACATTTTTATTAGTTGGTTTTAATGTCTTTTTGCAAAATGATGTGTGTGTCCCTCTCCAAATAATTAAAACCGCTCATAAACAAATAAATTGCCAAGAATTTAAAGGTTAATGGTCCATAAGAAATGTACTTTATAAACTTAAAACGGGAAGGAACTCCTATTAACATTATGAATGGATGTTCTCTAAATGTGTAACAAGCAAACGAAGTTGAGATTAGCGACCTGGAAAACGATATTGATAAGTTGAACCATAGTGGTGAAAATGCAAGAGAATTAGATTTTGCCAAATATGTCTCAATGATTTTTAATCCTTTTAAAGGGGCGGGTTTTCCGATCGTCTTGGACCTCCCCCTGTTTACCGGAAGTAGAGCGATTTGGGATATCAATGAAAGGGCCGTATTTGTTCTCTCATTGTCGTCCTGAAATTGGAGCACGCGAAGCATTTCATCCCCAAATATAAAAAAACCCGCCGTTTTTTATTGAACAATCATATTTTACTAATGTCGTGTTGTTAATAACAGAAACATCATCTAAGAAACAATATTGAATATATGGGCACCGAATTGGTCGTGATTCGTGGGGTGGGTTTCATTTACATATAAAAAAATGATGTCAAATAAAATAACCGATCTGATTTAATATGCAAAGCCCGGTCTAAATATGTGAATCTTGTTTTCATGAAATAGAAAACATGGTGGTAAGATGTAATTGTGTTGGTAAATTACAGGGCGCATACTGCCATACACGATTTCATTATTGCAGATATGAAAACCAATTTTCATATTAATAAGTGGAGAGAAAAAGGAAAATTATATTATGTGTGGTGATTTTAATATGATTGTTAAAAGAAAGAGAGTCACAGACCCTACACATGATATTTAGATTTTATTTATTCAGTTTCTTGAACCAAACCATTTTTGAACAAACCACAACGAATACTGAACCTCAGCAACGTAATATATAATATAATGACCGACTCTGAGAGTCAATTATACTGCTATATTAGTTACAACTATCAACTGAATCCTTACCGACAGGTTTGTAGATCGAATATTAGAATTGGAAAACGAAGACAGCTTCCTATTAAAAGAAACATATATTTATAAAGATACAGGATACTGAAAACAATGGATAATTTGACAAAAGGAACTGTCCCAAGTGTAATTGGGTAATGTATATGTGCATATGTAAGTTGTGATTATACAAGCTCGTTTGACAAGTTTACCACATGTAACGATGAGTGTGTGGCCTTAAAAAGGTTATTTGTAAATAAAGGAAAAGTTCCACAGTCACCGTGGATTTCTAAAGGTATTTTTGAAAAGTAGAAATAAAAAAACCTCCAAACAAAACTAATAAAGATATTTACGATTGCCGAATGAAAATACAGCCAAAGTTTTAAAACGTACTCGAAACAAAACTTCTACCTTGATTCGAAAGTGGTAAAGCGGGAGTACTTCAGAAAAGTTCAATAAACACGAAATTAAACAACAGACATGGGAATTAATATAAGATGTTGTCGTGTCAAAAGTCGGGGATCAGAAATCAAAGAGTACATTTTTAATTAGAAGATGGTGTTCCTATTATCGATCCCTCAAAAATATCAAAAATGCTTTTTAAAAAAAATTTTTTTGTTGAAATAGGAACCAAAATTAGCTTCAAAGATAAAACATACGGGCAAAACTGATTATGATACTCAACAACCTTTCACAAAAGTGTATTTTTAGGAACCAATAGTCACTGACGAGGTTATAAAGATCATACTAATTTATGTTCAAAATAATACAAGAGTCCCTGGTCATGATATAAAGAAAACTATATTGTAAAGAGGGTTCCAATGAAAATAGCAACGCAAATTATTCAATAGTTCCATTTCTACTGGCTTTGCTCCAGACCAACTGAAAATAGCAAAAGTGGTTCCAACATATAAAAAAAATGACAACAAGTATTTTTCCCATATCGAACCTGTTTTGTTCTTTCCCTGTTTTTTCGAAAATTCTCGAAAGAAACTATATTAACAGATGTTACGGATTAATATTGATTAAAAACAAAATATTGAATGATAAACACTTGATTAGATCAATCATTTCAACCTATACTGGCAATCATTGAAAGTTGATAGATAAGTAATTCGGAGAAAGAAATGAAACTACGGTGGGAATATTTTTAGATTTGCCAAAAGCGTTTGACAACTATTAAACCGACATATTATTGCATAAACTAGAATATATTGTTTTCGAGGTATTGCCCTGGAATGGTTTAAAACGTTACTACTACCCTACTAACTTGGATAATAGAACACATTTTGTACGATATCAATCATGTGATTCATTTATCAAATATAAAATGCGGCGGGGTACACAAGGCTCAACTTGGGTCCTTGTTGTTCATTCTATATGTAATGATATTGGTAATGATGGCCGTCTTCATGGCTGGAAGTAGTCTTTATTTTTTGCTGAGATACTAACTTATTGTACTCCATCCATATATAGCCCACAAAAAATTGATGTCAATTAAATGTTAATTAAAGAGATTAGTACTGTTCAGGGCAAATAAATTATCGGTGCAATGCGAGCAGAAACCAATTATCTGTTGTTGGGATCGCCTTATAATAACTTCTAAATATTCAGAGCGAACTGAAGGCACTGATTGGCAAGACCAAACTGGAGTTGTAATGCACAAAATAGTTTGATGTTGTACTTGAATAAGTGGCATTGGAGAGGAGTCCACGAGAAGACAAATTTTTTGGGGTTATTATCGACGAACATCTTACGTGGAAAATCACATCGATCAAAATAATCAAAAAATAGTTTCTAGAACGTTGGTTTTACTCTCCAAACTTAAATACTTTGTACCTGGACATGTATTATACTCTTTATATTGTACGCTAGGAATTACCTTACATAATATGGTTGGTCTTATATGGGGTATTTAATAAATCTATTTAGATAAATATTTAAGTTGAAAAATGGGCTGTAAGGACGATTTCAAATGTCATATAGATTCCATTCGGGGCCTATATTTTCAAATTCAATTTGTTGAACGTCTATGAACAGATAATCTGGAACTGCAGTGTTTATGTACAAACCACTATACTATCCAATTACCAAGCCTTTTGAGCATACTTTGTAAAAATGCCCAAATACAACATAACTACCATACAAGAAATGCCACCACTATTACTATGAATAATAAAAGAAAAATGTTTTCCCGATCGCGCTGTGAGAAATTCTGGACCAAAATTATGGAATTCTTTGGACAATATATCAAGACGTGTTAAAATATCAAGTGTTTTAAAATCACTCAATTCAATCTCTACTTTAGCTGAATATGAATGAGTTTTTTTGGGGCATGTCTTGTTTTGTGTATGTGTATGTGTGTCTTTTGCTTGGTTTGTATGAACTTAGGTTTAGGTGATTATCATCTGGCCTTATTGGCCTCCTCGATCATCTCCTCAATATCATTGGTCCTTTTGTGTCTTTGTATGATTTAAGGTGAATGATTTGAAATAAAGTTGAATTTGATTTGATTGATTGACAATTTGAGTTAAGGATTTCCACACGTTCGGTTCATCGCGCTGCCGGTAGCGTACTTTTTCTTCTGCATGAAGATTAATCTGAATTGACCAAACCCAATGCAGTGGTACACAGTTCATAATGTGTGAATACAGCCCATCCATTGTTTACAAACTGCCCAGCTGTTACTGATACTGCCCTTGAGTTCAAGAGTCTCACATTTCCATGGCCATGGTCGTGATATAACATACCTTACTTACTTTGACCTTCCTGCACTGGTCCACTAGTGATAGTGACATTCCTGCTTGCGGTAAATGACGACTAGTCATCACCATCTTTTGTATGGTAAGTTTATTAAACAGTTTTTCTGATTTGTTGGGTTCATTGCCTAAAAAAGTTGCTTGACAAATTCCTCCACTGAGAATGACTTCTATCTAGAGCCATTTATATCCAAATAAACTCTTCCAATGTTAATATCAATTGTGGTACACAATACATTGTTTGGTATGTATTTTAACACTGATATGCATAGAACTAATCATTAAGCAGAAACTAATAGTTCATATTTGGTAAACCGCCCAACTTTTGTAACAGCAATGTATGACAGCTATTACAACAAATGATTTGTCCTTTTGCATTGGAGAAGAAGTTCCTTTAAAAGGGCATCTATGAAACCCGTAGCTGGTGTTCCATGTATGTGATCTCTACTATTAAAATAATACCATATGACCACAAAAAGTAAATGAAACTGAATGTCTTTTGTTTCACCATAAGATTGATCATTATGACTGATGCCTGACATGGTATTCCACTGTAATTTACCTGAATTGCTGTGTACACGTAGCTGTTAATGACAAAAATTCAAATAAGAATTGTCCTTACAAAACTCTATTGTCATGTTTCATTTCACAATTCTGCCTAAATGCAGAGATTGTCCCTTTTTAAGGACAGCGTCTTTGTTAAATAATTTGGTATAGAGGTTTCTGGTAGGGGGCGGCGCCAAACGAGACATAACTCACTGCTAGAAATCTGTATTTTATTTAACATTTTTTTAATTAAAAATCTGACCGCCATCTTGAAATCCCATTGGTATACCTCTGAAGAAAAAATTAATCAACACTGAAAGTGTTCCTTGGTATCAAAAATATAATAATAGACCCTGATACTTTGTCAAATTGCTGCAGAAAACGGAAATATGGTAAATGGCAAATTTGACAGCCATTTGAAAAATTGCATGCGGTCATCTTGAATTCATATGGATCCCTCCAATATAAAAGTTCTGGAATCACACAGGTTCAATGGTAACCAAAAACATAGGTTGGGTTCTAGCTCTGCTGTATAGAATTAAAGATTGTCAAAAAAATTGTGATTTTGGCGGCCATTTTTGGAATTTATTATTGCCGGTGGCCACCAGGGGGTGTAATATTTTTGGGTCTAATCTTTGTCCCGAACACGATGTAATAGAAGTCATGTACAAGTTTCATGCTTCTTCTTTCAAAAACGTCCTATGCTTAACTGCTCTATAAACTATATTTGGGATAAATGAGAGTGTAAACCATTGTTTTATCAATCTATATGAAAGCCCTTTGTGCAACCTTATTATGACTAACAAGGTTATTTTATTTGGTTATACATAACTGAATACAATGAGGCAAAATTCATTGTTAACATGGTAAGATGGTTTTGGTGTTGATTGAGAGGCCACAATGTTAATAAAGTATTACCTTGCTTTACCTAAATTGGCTTTTTTTTAAGTACCTGAGTCGCTTATTAATAAGAATTTACGCGATTTTAATTAGGGCCATTTGTACATAAACCAATATGCACTTTATTTGGTGTGTCACCTTGCAGGGTTGACTGTCATCGTGAGAAATCGGGTGCTTTTATGCAGCTGTATTTCTGTTTTATTCGTACCCCAGATTTTTCCTCTTTTTCCTCTTGACAAATATATAACCCAGACCTGTTCCTTACTAGTTTCCGTTGGGCCAAACACAACAGTAATGTTTTTGATGTGATCTTTCAAATCGTAACAACAGGGATATTTAGTTTTGAGTTGTTGTGGTTTTGGTTTGTTTGTTTGTTTGTGTTTGTTTTGTTTGCTTTGGAAAAGTTTATTACGACTTACAGAGTAATATAGTAAGTTTCATGTTTTTATAATCAAATGCTTAATAAGGGCAAAAACAAAACTCTATTCTGACGACAAGTTCTTTGAGCGCAAAGTTTTGGTCCGCCAATAAATTGGAGGCTAATTGGTATTTGTTTTGATGTTTTTTGGCGACGAGGATAAATCTTTGGATAAAAATTAACCCCTTCCACGGGCCTTAGAATGGCTTTAAAAAAGACATCACGCAATATAACAAAAATGCGAGTTTAGAAGAGATTGTCCATCAAAATCTTTTTCGAATCTTCTTGGATTAGAAGATTACTGCAGAAGTATCGTTGATTTCCCTTACGAAATGCATTGCATCAATTGTGCTTGCACAAGCTTGCAGGAAGCTTGCAGCAGCTCGGCTCAGTTTGCAGCAACACATGCATGTTGCAATGATGCACAAGCATGCACATGCAAAAACACAATGCCTTGCAGGTTTTGCAAGCATGCAGGAACATTCGCAAGCATGTGCGACATTTGCAAGCATTTACAACTTACAACAGGTTTGCAAGCATGCGCGCAACATTTGCAAGGGGCCACATAGTGTTGCAAGCGTGCACATTCGCAAGCAACCACACATTTTGCTAGCAATTGCAAGCAGTATAACTGTACGCATCTTTCTGCAAGCTTCTGCAAGCATTTTCACACAAAACATGACAACTTTGCGAAGTTTTTGGACTTTGTATAATTTTGAATGCATGTGGTCAGTGTTGTTACCCTTGAAAGTAAATTAGAAAGGAAAATGCTTCATATTATCCTTCAAATTATACACTTATTAATAGCTTTTTGTACTTTGCATATACTTTATAACATATACTTTGTAACATTGGCCTAGGTGAAATGCCTTTCATATTATTCGAAATTAAGCTTGCCATAATGGCCTAGTCCATTTTTTAAAAAAAATTTTTACTGAGCTGCATGAGCCTTGAAGCAAAATAAGCTTGAACCTGAAGTTTTGCTACAACTTAGACGGTAGTGTGTACAAGTTGTTACTGACTACTTACTAGATGAACAATGCCACAATCCCAAGCAAATCAGGCTAAAAAAAAGCTGAGCTGGCAAACATTCACCATTTCCTATTTTCATACAACTCGCCTATGATTAACCACGGTGGCGCCTGTACCAAGTCTTCCTTCCAGCTTGTATTTTCAATCAGCTGTCGTATGAAGTGGTACCTTATCTTCTGTGTAAGAAGACTACTTTCTAACGTTATGGATGATCTAGCCATCAGACAAACCAGTCTGGCTTACTTTGAATGACGGGTTGATGATTTTTGCAGTGATTGCAGACGTGGCACGAAATGATCGAAGCGAAAGTTGTTCCAGCTAGTACGAATCATGTACAAGACAAAGCCCAGGCATTGGAAGGATTGTCATTGTTAGGGCAGTAACTGGACACGGCAACAAATAACTACAGCACACACATCCATGATCATCGCAAAGGTCGGGTCTCGAGTGATCGAGGTCCAAGTCTTCAACTTAGAGTCAGACTCAGTCATGATGACATGAACGGTAAAATTATAAAAAATAACACCCCCAGCATAGTATTTTAAGGCATTGGCATTTACCAAGGCTATCGTAATCGTACTGTATAACTAGTTCAGGTGGGTATGCATTCAGTATTCTGTCACCACAATCCTCAGAGTCCATGCATGCAGTTCAAACACTGTCTGTTTTAAAATCCGTTGAGGCCTGCCGAATTCATAGGGCATGAGGGTGTTGGCACATAAATAAATTAGTCAGTAGTGAGGTGATACTTAAACAGATCGATCTGATTACTCAACCACATATTCGATCTGTGTGGTGAACTATAGCTAAAGTAGGACTGCAATGGCATGGCTGGAGCTGGCTGTTTAAGACATGGACAAGACAGAATTTTATTTTTTGCAATTTGCATTTGTTGATTTCTATTTCTACGTGTTACATGCATAACATCATGAAGAATGGCCTGCATATGACTAGTTTTGGTACCCACCGCAAACGCTACTTGAAGGTTGTATCCTCCTGGTCTACCAACATACGTTGCGGGAAATTCCCTTTTAGTTTAGCGCAGCACACGAAATGCACATTTAGCTACATTTCAAGAGCACTATACATGGCATGATTTACAATTCACACACACACCATGTATGCCCATCACAGGGATGAATGTTAACTAAGGCACTGGCGTTAGTAACTACTGATGCGATTAACCTCCTTTTGAAGGAAATGTAATTTTCTTGCTCCTATCCATGCTTTCCGGGCTCCCATCGCATCAGCGGCCATTTATGTTTACAAAATCTTGAGTATGCCGGGAACGACTGACAGGCCGGCGATCCCCGTTGGCAATTTTTCACGTTCGTTTCAGCACGCTCCTGTTTGGAGCTTACGTGTTGCGAATATCTGTACTCTCGGAGAAGCAAGCGAAGGGATAGCCCAGTGGTGATCATGTGAGACTGTAGCGTGTGTCAGTAAGTATTTCCGTCCTTTTTTTTTTAAACGCACAATTCTACAAATGACAGAAGTGCTACTGAAAGAGGTATTCCTGCCGCCGAGACATTTAGTTAACTGAAAGTATTTTCTAAAAGGAATTTTGAAGCTAGCACATTAGTTGGTCATGGTTTTCCCGTTCATAAAACCGCTTCGGGAGAGGGTCTGCTTGGATCAGCCACTAAGCCTATGACAATTGTCACAAGATTTGGCTGTATATTCCCGTAGGGTCAATTTATTCTTCTGGCAGCTAGCAATAGCAGCTAGTGCATGCAGCGTCACTTACGTGCCAAGTCAGTTTAGAAACTTCAAAAATATGGACAAATTAAAACACGACCACACGCCTGCCCCATAATCAAATTTCAGTATATAACATGGTACCTCTTCTACTCTCCTCCTTCAAGTTGACAGTTTAAAACCAATTTTTTAATTAAATGCACAATTGATTCCCACCTTATTATTTTTGAATTTCAGTGGAAAACTTGGGACTCCGGCCCGTTCTTTCGACACAATATCAGTTTCCTCAATTTATCGTGAAGAGAACGGTTCCCATGCAAAATTATTTGATCTTCATTACAAAAAAAAATTATCTTTCTCACTTTTTTCTTTTTTTTTGTGAAGCCGTTAAGATTGATTTGTGGGATACCAGAGCTAAGTAATTTTTTATTGGGCCACCACCCTCTGAATTTGGCACCTCAGCGGTAAACTGTAATGTTGAAGGATGTGGTGGTCGATTACTATTCATCCCTTTTTTTGCCTTTTGATAGGGAAAATGCACAATGGAATTTATCTCACCACGTATATTCGGGTTAACTCTATGTATTTTCCTCTCAATTTCGCGACTAAGTCACAACCGTACTCATTCACCGCCTCAAGCAATCAACAAGTTTGAAAACAAGTCGACAACAACTAATTTTAAATCAATCATGGATGCGTGTTGCGATCCCAAACAGGCCGCGTATGTTTTACACTGCAGCAACACATGATATCACCAGGAAAAAGGTAGAAATAAACTTCCCTGCTAAAAGAAGGAAATACACCTCGGGCCTGGCAGATGATCCAGCTGGGACTTTCAGTCAGTGGGTCTCCTGGTGACTTTTTTGCCCGCTGATTTCAGCTCATCCATATTTTTGTCGATTTGTCAAAGACCTGTGTCCCAGGGCCGGGGTGCGGAGCCCCCCGTCCCCCTTCCTGTTAGGTATCGACCCCCCCCCTAACCTGGCCGAGAGTCAAAGAAGGCAACGCAAGTGTCTCCTGACGTCCAAGGTGCATTGAGAATCAATCAGTGCTTTCCATTGCTTTTTGAGCCGCCATTAAAATGGCTGAAAAAGCTTTTTAGTCTCACGTGCAATAGGCCGGAATAGGTCTCCTGCAGAAAAGCGGTTCCCAAATCTCAATCAAGCAATGACCGGAAATGTATGCTCTACTTAAGGGTTTGCCAATTTCATCTTGACACATTCCTTGCTAACTTTGACGCAAAATGCAGACAATCGGGAAGTAGTCGGTGCCTTGTGTGTAAAGCAATATGTTCACTTGAACTCGTGTTTATGATGCTACGTCTCAAAGGTGATGGAAAGCAATTGGTTTAAATGCCGATCTCATGGGAAGCGGCCAAAAGGGGGCCATCAGGAAGCAATGGGTGTGCTGATGCCGGGAAAGCAGCCGAGATAAATAAATAGTTCTTTGACATCCGTAGTGCAAATTACAATCACACAGCACTTGATAGCTTTTCAATGACTCTCGGACGGTTTAGGGGTTTTTTTAAACACGCTTCTGCTTTTCTTCAATTCACAATAGCATTGAAAAATTAAATTATTCGGCCTTGTCGTTAAATGAGTTATTAAACCCTATAACACGTCATTCTCTGTATCAAGAAATATTACTGCTTGACAGTAACCGTTTAAAGCCTTCGAGCTCCATGACATACAACCGCCGGCAAGTAAGCCAAACTGCAAAAATTCTGCTATTGCCGACGTAACGCGTGTACCCTCTAGCAAAAATTCCCATCCTCCAACGAAAAATTCTCACTGGCAGTTTAAAAGAGCAAAAATGTTGTGGGTCTCTCAAGGGGAAACATGTCACAGCAGCGAATACTTTTTGACCTCTCCTGAGGGGGAAGCGGCCCCACTGGCAAGGCATTAGCAGCTTTGGGTTTTCTGAAGTAGAACGTCAGGGTTTGCCATGTCGCAGTAATTTATTTGTGGCGATCTCCCTGATTGGAAAACGGTCCGGCGACTGTAGTCTGACCAGCAAAAATCAGCAATTAAAATATCACAATTGCTTGCTATTGCCTCTCAATGTGTTATAAGTTAATGATAGGGTTCTCCCGGGTACTAAAGGAAGTCAGCGGAGAATATTTTGTTAAGAACTAAGAAGTATATAGACACTTTTATGACTATGTGCACATGCTGATATGTGCTGTGAAACAGACACAAAGCTAATACAATTAGGCCATGATGACATTAAAATAATTAAATTAACCCTATATGTACTGTATGTATTAAAACAATTTCATCATGGACCCTTCAAACTCAAATATTGTGATACTGATCGAAACTCTGGGGGAAATGTTACCAGTATTTTGACAACCCATCAATACTGAGATTGCAGTTGTGACATACATGTAGATGTTCCATATCAATTAATTTTTTTTTACAGTGATATGATATAAGTGCAAGGCTCAATGTCAAAGTAATGCTCTATAGCTCTTACAAGCGTAATTTTCACCCAAGTAAGAGTATTCAGATCGGGGGAGAATTTTAGCAAATTTACCCCGCATGCAATATACGTCATCAAAATGATCTTTCATGGGAAGTTACATATACTCTCATACAATGCCTTATGAAGAGCTGCATCGGAAGTGATCAAAATGCCTTACGAGGAGAGGCTGTAGGGGAGTGATCACTAATCACTCTCCTTAAGAAAATTGATTCTGTTTTGAAAACAATGAGTTGCACTCTAATTTACCACCCAAATGTAACCTTTAGTTTGTATTGCGCTCATTTGGTTATCTTATAACCGTTCACAATTCACACGGGTAATAACTTCTATGCACAAATTCCTTTGGGAAATTGTTTCCTTAGGGGAGGGGTTCCGACGCCCTGTACCGCAAGCACCTGCGCACACTTCATTGCAATGCGCCCCGCACGCTTGCTGCAAGCAACCTGCATGTTGTAGTGCAAGTGCGCATGCGCGTAATACTCAAAATTGTACTGCTTGCAGCAAGCTTGCCGCATGCCTTGCACTATTTCAACGTGCGCATGCGCGTAATGTTCCAAATACTAGCCTGCGCTAGCGTGCGCAAGCCTGAGTAACACGCAAGCCCTGCCCGCAATCCTGCAAGCACCCTTCGTGCATCCCGGCAAGCATCCTGCGCGCAATCCTGCCAGCACCCTGCGCGCAATCTCCTTCAACGTTTTTGCAAGCTTGCGCATGCGCGTAATGTTCCAAATCAGCTTGCGCAGCTTTTAAATTTGCTTGCTGCAGCATGCAGCAACCATGCAACAAGCATGCGTCAAATCTTTTTGTGCAACAGCTGGCAAGCTGCTGCAGGCTTGCAGATATGCTTGCCATTTTCGTAAGGGTTTAGTTATCCATTCTAACTATTACAAATTCGGTTACATTTCTTGATTTAGTTGATAATCCGACTGCATACATTTCGTTTGCCATTGACTTTCAATTTTCCTGATATTTGAGACACAATGCCAATGCAAACCTTTTGAACTGTTTATATCGAAAGGGTAAACGAATGATTTCCACAGAGTTTGTCAATGTCATTATATACACTGGAAACGTATAAACATTAAACATGAACATATTTGTGCGTTTAGTATATCAAAATAATAATCTAACGAAAATGATTTGGTTTGGTGTTAAAACAAAATGAATAAAATACAACTATAAAAGATTTTCTAGAATATCTTGCTTGCTTGCTCAATATTAATGGATCTCCGATCTGTTTCATTCCTTTCTGAACAGTTGCCTCTGTGTTTTCAGACTTAAAAACATCCTAATTACAAATAAGTAAGTGTCACAACCGGGAAAACAAAGCCCGTGATGTTCTGAACTAAGAATACAACAACTTCTCAGTTTGGAAATTGATTTAATATCGCAGTGATCTCTTTGTTTATCATTGATATTAAGAGATATCAACATATAATTCTGACAAACAAAAATTCCATTGGAAAGTACTGCAACTTTTAGTCGTCTGTTGGTAACTAGCTGGCGATAGCGTAGGGGATGAACTAACCGATGTACCGCTCCACTGAAACCATGACAAGTGCAAAAGCCGATGGCGGCTGAAGAACCCCACAAAGAATCCTGATCTGATCAGCACACAAAAGAGTTGGTTTCCTAGCTACCGATGAAGGCCCGAGTCAGTTGGTTGTTAAATATTATTTCAAGAGCAGTGAAAATACAGACTAGTACATCTGCAACTGCAGATGGCAATGAGGTAGTTGGTTGCATTGTGGCAAGAAGGTAGCTTTCCAAATAATGTAACAAACCAGAAAGGTTACCGACAACTCCTGTAAAACTTAACCCATACAGCACACTTTGTTCCGGTAGTGAAGATAAATAAATTTACGTATGAGGAGTCTTCATAGTTAAACCAAATTATTCCCTACACAGTTCAAAAATTGGAATTATATGATTTCTTTTAAGATGGTTTTTGTTACCACCCCGCCAAGATACTATTGTCGTCTTCATGCATCGCAGTTTTTCATAAGAAATGCCTTCGACGTATCTACAAACACTACGTTGAGAGTTATGGAGTGTGTATTCATGAGTAAATCAGCGGACATATTCTGGGAAGTTAATATGGTATTGAAAAGTGTTGAAGACCCATCCTGGAGGCACAACGTGGCACAATTTCAATTAAAGGGAAGTGGTGGACACCTCCCGGACTTAATACCTATACAGTGTGTATCAAAAAATGTTCATGAAGAAACACACAATTTGGCTATGACCTGTTCTTGCAATGTGCAGTGTATCATGCAGAGCGCTGATATGTTGGTTTTTCTGCGCATTTACAATTACAATACAGGCTGTCCCAAAAATGTTTACACTTGGGACAAAGGCATTTTGTTAAACACTACAGTACGCATGGATCTTTGTTTGGTATGCTCTTAAAGGTGCTACAGAAGATTTTTGAGGCACCCAAATATTGTGTCATAATAGTAATTTCATATAGATTAGACACTCAATAAATGTCTTACCTTGTATTTGGCTACAGAAATGTCTTAAAAGAGAGAAAACAAACAATTTTGATTTGCTTATATTTCAATGTTAAATATAGGCTGAATTTTCTATTTGCTCCTCTACGAAATTAGAAATTTCACAATTTTTTGTACCAAAGAAACATTCCTCAGCTTAATCCTTTCAGATGGGGGTATTTTTGATGGAAAGCTTTACATCAAAGCAAAAATCAGTACTTTTGATTTTTTAGGAGCACCTGATATGTGAAATTTCTCGTTGCACCTTTAAAGCCAAATAAATAAGCCTTTACTTGCCGTTTATTTCATTCCAAATCGATATGTAGAACAAAAGATATGTTTTGTCAAAAGGAGAGTGCAAAATTGGATTGGTCTGATTTGCATTAGTTACAATTGTAAGATTGCGGGAAACATGATCAAAATTGGAAGTTAGTGATTGACTATTGAACCGAGAAAGTAAATTGGTAAATATTATATAGAAGCTCGGAGAAACTGGCGAGCACAGAACTAAATAAAGACGAAAAATACACGGTCTCGAACCCGGAACCTCTCGCTGTATCATTTACTTGATCCTCGCGTGCATTGAATTGAGTTTCGCTTCGTCATAGATTCTGCTAGAATCATGCATATAAGGCCCTCCCATTCTATAATATAAAAAAATATAATTACGGCCGCTTGAAACTCTGAAATAAAGACTGAAATACATTAGTGCTCGTTCGCTGGTGTCCACATTGACGCAGTCCTCTGTGGCCCAGTGGTATTTCTCACGCCTAGAAAGCGAGAGGTTCCGGGTTCGAGACTGTGTATTTTTCGTCTTTATTTAGTTCTGTGCTCGCCAGTTTCTCCGAGCTTCTATATAATATTTACCAATTTACTTTCTCGGGTTGTATCATTTACTTGATCCTCGCGTGCATTGAATTGAGTTTCGCTTCGTCATAGATTCTGCTAGAATCATGCATATAAAGCCCTCCCATTCTATAATATAAAAAGTTATTAACTTTGTCCGTCTCCATCAGTCTGTTATGCCACATGACCAGCCCGTGACAATTATAGATAGAATCATTATGGATAGCTAATATGTTCTTGTTGTCAATTTACCAGCTACTGGTAATTCCTGATATAACACCGATGAACAAATATTGCCTGGAAGTTGCATATGCATTATTAAGTATAAAAAGTTTTACCTGAATATAATATCAGATCTGTCAATAATTTTTTCAGAGCGTGTAACCAATCTACCGCTTGGAAAAGAAAAATTTCAATCCATATCAAACTTTACAATATATGCCTGTTCAGCAAGCGTTAAAAAAGTCATATCCTCTCTTGACCAACTTAATAATTAGCTGTCAGTTTTAATCTGGTAACACCAGCTTTCAAGCGGTCACATATTGCTATATTTGGACGTTATTTGATATTCCATTGTTGTCAACCCATTCATAAGTCTTTTTGTTAATCTGCGTGGGAATGGATTGCCATTATTACTTATACCGCACAATAACTACATGAATAATAACTAAATACCGTCATTACCCTTATGAGTCAGATTTTTACATGTGTTACCTCTAATATATCAATGTCGGTTTGATAAATATGTATAATGGTAAAATCTATGCGACAAGAGGTGTCTACGGAAACTTCGTGTTGGGAATTATTACTGTCTTCGTAATAACAGTTATTGATAACACGTATAACTATTGATCAAATACGGATAGGATATATATACTTGCTCGCATTAACTTACTAGACCAGTCAAAATAGAATAAATGATACCTTAACCCAAAACTAATTGCAAAAGAATCATTTTCTCCAGAATTGTATTGAGAAAACCTTTAAAAACAACATATCAAAAGTTTACCAAAATCAAAGGAGTGGAACATATATTTTTTAAGAGGGTAAGGTTTATACAGGGGTCAAAACATGAAAAGGAACAAAACGCGTCAAAACGTATGCCATAGTGTTCGTCACCTTTCCAGGATTAAAAAAGGTATAGTTTGCCCTATCTGCACGTTGTAGTTCAATAGTTATGAGTCAAAATCGGATCAAGGTCACAATGGGATAAATTTTCAAATGTATCCGTTCGTTATAAAAAAAAAAGGTGTCAAATTGTTCGTCAAATGGTACAGGAGCCGAAAATATATTGGTTGCACCAACTTTGATATTCGTTGCATAATTGGAACGCAAAATGTGACTGGAGGATCCAGGGTCTATTGGAGGTCACTAGTAATAGCTCTGTAATAGAACGTTCAAACAAAGCATCCATTTACATTTTCTTATCAAATGGGACAAATTGAACAATTTACAAGCAGTCCGATCAAAATCGGAACATTCTATAAATTTTTACCCCAGGATGACCTTGAACGGTTATGTGCCTATTATACAGAAACTACAACTCATAGATAGGGCAAACTATACCTTTTTTAAACCTTAAGGGGACACTGAACTTGAAAATGGGTTTTTCCAAAATAAAGCTCCCAAAGACTTCAAATTTGGTGGGATGGTGGTACTTGATAGAACTTTGCATTTTTCGGTGAAAAAAAATAAGTCTCGCACACCGTTGCCATGGTAACGGCGCGGCGGTCGTATTGGTTTTTTTAACGTAACTTTGCGCGCAGCTTTTTCTCGGTAACCAATTGACTAATTTTAATGTTTTTTCCCTTCTGCCTTATTTTTTACAATCTAAAGCACTAAAGAGCCCTTTTTTTCAATTTTGTTTTTGTTCAGTCTGCGCGGTCCATAAAATGTGGAGAAATGTCGCATTTTTGGGGAAAAAAGATGAAAATGCGTTATTTTCGCGCTTTTTATTTAAAAAAATGGCTCTTTAGTGGTGTTCAGAAAAGTCTAAGTGACATCCATGCAAAATTTCAAGTCAATCGGAGGTTGTATGCCTGAGAAAAGTTGCGCGCAAGATTTAAAATGACGAAAAGCGACATCTTCCTTAAATTGCCGTTTTAAGATTAGAAACACTGATTATGCAAATTAATCGATAAAATATGCAATTTTGATCACCGAAAATGGTAAAGCTATTTGCAATAACCAATCAGAAAATACTTTTTGCTACAAAATAGGGTTAATCACCAAATAAAGTATTATTATACCACAATTTACCTCATTTTGCATAAAAAACAATATAATACATAAAAAATTGCACACATGTATTAGTATAGGAAAATCGAACAATGTTGTCAAGTTTGCTTTATCTTGTTTACTTCTAAGAATCATAAAATCTGAACCAAATGTCCGATTTTTTTCAAATAAAAAGCAAATTGAAGCTACAATTCCATAGAAAATAAAACTGAAATAAACCAAAAATGGTCAAAATGGCCCAAATTCACAAATTTAAATCAATTCGAACAATTCTAATTTTTCACCCCTGTACAAATGTTTCCCCCCTTATTTCAATATGTTCCACTAGGTTGATTTTTGTAAACTTTTAATATATTATTTGTAGACAATTTCAATGTATATTAACACCAAAATTGTTTCTTTTGCAATTTGTCTTGGGTCAAATCATAAAATAACTGGACTTAAACGCCATATTGTCAATGAACAGGCTGTTTGAGTTTGAAATAAATAATGTAGGGAGAGCGGGGCCCAGTGGTCAGTGTATTAGCCTTTGGTACTAGAGGTCCCCGGTTCTATTCCTGGCGGGACCACTTGCTGAGATTTAATTGGATTCTCAATTCTGGATTTAATCTGTTTAGGAGCAATTGATTAAATTAGAATTCACTCCCCTCCCATGGTTCAATTGGTCTTGGGCAACTGAACCGTGATAATGCCCGGTCCTAAGGAGAGGACGTTAAATCGAAAAAGCTTCCTGTAGAGGCTGTCCAGAACGTTGTCCGAATAAAAGGGGAGGACCATGTCTGTAAAGTTTCGCGCCGGTATTTCAACATGATTTGAAGTGGGAGCTACAAACGTGATTTTGTAATCCCCATAGAGTACTCTGTAAAATTAACATTGGTCGACCAAACCAAACATCCAAACCAAACATCCTTTAGCCCTAAGATTCCACATGGTAAATGAGAAAATAGTAGCTTTCTTCTGATACAAAAATTTTACCACTTCCGGTAAAATATGGGGTCCATGGGGACGACGCTATTAACGATCGGACCATGGACCTTTTCTATCTATCTAGCTGCCGCAGCCGAGATGCTGTTCACCACGTAGCGCGAAATGTCCCCGTCCTTCATCAAGCCGAGGACGTCAGACGGATCCCGTCGAATGTCTCGAGCAACCACTCCAATGCAGTCAAGGGGCGACGACCCCCGCCTGGGTACAGCAACAGAAGACGAGGGACATCTCCGTATAACTGTGCCCTGGTCACGCGCTCACACCAGGACATATCCTGTACTCGCATAAAAAGCCTGGTGTAGGCGCCACCCAGTTCACCCCGCAGCCCCCTCTTCACGGTCCATGTCTCAGATCCACATAACAGGATACTCTCCACACAGGTTCCAAAGAACCCCCAGCCAGACCGAATTGGAGATACCAGATTGCCACAAATGGTGCAGTTCACTGCAGGCACCCAAGCATGTTCCTCGCGTGACAGGAAGTCCCTCCCGCTGTCGGCAACACAGGATCCCAGGCACCTGATGTCCCGACCTCCCCGAGTTCGGCACCGTCCGCAGTGCAGACAGGTCGACGACCATCTTCCCCATTGACGGTCACACATTCCGTCCTCTTGGCATTTAGATGCAGGCCAATCCTGTCTGCAGCACCTTCAAGTGATGCTAGTAGATCCCGTTCACCACACATCAGATCGGCTGCCAGAGTCAGACCATCTGCACTGTCAAGGCATGTGAGATGCTGACTTTGGTCACGTCCAGAACGCCCGGGTCCGACGGTGAGTCCCCCGCCATTCATGATGTCAAGACTCTGTCTGTGGATGTAATCAACCACGACTACAAAGGGGATTCCAGTAGTTGTTACGATCTCCTTTGTGGGCCCCTCCACAGTCTGCACAAAGCAAGATGAGCCATCACACATGATGGCAACTGCTCCGACGGTCCCGTCTGGGACATTGTTGACACTGTCAAAAGCCCTGGAAAAGTCCACAAACACAATTGAAGCTTTTCTCTTAGAAACTCTCAACTCCTCCATGATCCTCCGAGGGCAAGCACCTGATGCAGCGCCGATCTGCCTCCGCGAAAACCACCTTGGCTCCGTCCTAGAATGGAATCTATTTTGAGAAGTGATTCTGTTGAGTAGCATTGAGCTATAGATCTCAGAGGTCAGTGGTGACAGCGTGATTCCTCCTCAGTTTTGTAGTTGCCGGAGGCCACCTTTCCCTGGTAGAGGAGTGATGAACGATGTTGATAAGGCAGCCGGTTTGTTTACCATGTAGGTGTTGATACAAAATTCCAGTAGTTGATCATTGATTGTGGACTCTTCCAGACCATTGCAGGAATGCCGTCGGGACCAGGCGCCTTGGTGTTGTTCAGATTCTTCAGGCAGACCTGAAGCTCCTTTATAGTGAAAGGCCACGCCCGGATGGTTGTCTGCCATCTTGCGCTCGAAGAAAGGCTCACCAAGGTTAGTGCCATTCTGAACTGGCCTGCCAAGTAGAGAACTAAAGTGCTGAAACCATGTGTCGAGGCGCTCTTCAGTTGTTTCACCTTTGATTCCCACAGGTGGGGCAGCCTTCCCGACATGCTCCTCAAGCACCATGGTGTAAGCATCATCAAGTGTAGCCTTTGCGGCATTAAGGTTCTGCTTGGAGCTTCTGGTGGACCCAGTATGGTGCTTCTTGCCTGCAGACTTCAGTTCTTCTCAGGCCTGCTACTGACCCCGTCACCTGAAGAATAGGCAGTAGTCCCCCTCCTTCCTCCAGGCAGCATCTCCAGCGCAACCTCCTTGCCGGCTGAAGTGAGGGCATCACACACTGCGCCGGAGTCCCTATCCCCGAGCTTAGTTATCAGTTTCAGTTTAGTTTATTTACCATACGTAGGCAGATATCATATTTACAAGACCAAAAGTAGAGAATGGAAGGGTAGTCAAATGAGAGCAAGGCTCAGGAGAAGTTGACCACCCTTGATACATGTGCGAGTAGACGAGGACAATTACCGAAAAAGAAAAGAAAATAATAGTACGGGTGCAGACTAAAATTGAACAAGACAAGTGATACAAAATGACATATGTAGGCAAAGGCGAATGGCATAATTTAAGGTGGCACAGACCCAGGCTCGATGTACCGCCCTAGACAGATTATGTCTATAACTATCGGACACAGCGTGACCACACAAAAACCAGCGAAACTGAGAGCAGCGATATACCAGCAGGGACACCTGTCGTGTATGGGGAATGAACCCGTTATGTACTGCCACAGCACATCGCCCGCAAAGCCTCGCGTCCTACGCCACCCTCCTCCAGCCAATTGCCCCATGGGATCGCCAGGACGGTGCCCACTCCGACAGGAACCCATCCGGCTCCCACTAGAGACAACCATATGCTATGATCAGACTCAACAGCTATAAAAGTATTGCAAGCTTCCGAGTTCCCATCGCTGTCAATCCACCCCCTTCCGACCAGAATGCAGTCCCCAACGGACAAGTTCTCCATTTGGGCGACGGCGCGTCCACAGTCCGCTTGCTTGATTTTTCAATCCTGTGTCAGTAACAACAAGGCCAAATTGTTCTATGAAGTCCTTCATGTACATTCCATCTCCGCTGGACTCGTTGTTGCATGCGAACGGCGCGTCTTCAGGCCCAAGCCCAGCATTGCAGCCCCCAGGGATGCACAGAAAATCATGGGCTGGAACCATGGACCTTAAATCAAATAACAAAATAAAGTTACACATATTATTCAATATATTTTTTGTTTATTTCCCTTAGCACGGTTATGCACTTGCCATTTCAAAATATTACATAATACCACAATGTGTTAGATGGCTAAATTAAACTGGTAATTATGTTGAGGGCATATATCGTCATGAATGTACAACATTTTTATTCCCAACATAGCAAAAAATGTGAGATCCTCTTCGTGAGCATGCTCTATAATGACAGAAAAAACATTCACAACTTTGCAGCTGCGACATTGTTTTCTTATATTTAGCCAGAAAATATTAAGCTTTCAGAAAACATGGAAGCCAGATTAACCCTGACTGGTTGCCATCCATGAATTTCGTTATTGAACATTCGATTCTTATAAATTTGGTATCACAAGATAGCTTAGAGTTTGTTCGTTCCATTGGTATCAAAATAAATACCCATATTTACATTATGACGTCACTATGACGTCATAAGTTGAAAGTATGAAAACACTGGATACTGGTGGAAAATATATATTTTTCAATTTTACCGACTCAAAAACATAATTATAGCACTATTAAACGCGGAGTCACGCTAATATAACCAACTAGTCATTTTCCATCAAGTAGAGCCAAAAACCCCAGAAATTAGGATGCTCCTAACTTTTTTGGTGACAAAAATAATTTTTCCCTTGTCTACATTGTGTACTGTGGAAATTGACAGTTTTCTGACATACAAACTTTATGACGTCCTTCTGGCGTAATTTAGGCACATTGGTACTTATTTTGGTATCAAAGGAAAGGAGCGGACCTTAGCTATCCGCTTGTTATCAAAATGTGATAGTTCTACGTTGTACTAGGCATGTTGGTACTTCTCTTCCGAGGGAGGTGGTTGCCACCCCTCTCACCACCCTGTATCTTACTATACCCCGGTGGATTTTTTTTATGAAAAGGGGCGTAAAGTGTCAATTGGCAAAAAAGGGGCTTAAGCAAGGAGGAAAAAAAACCTGAAGGAGTTGTAAGGTTAAAGGTGCACGGAGAGATTTTCAGCAAGTCATTAATATTTGTAGTGATTTGCTATTAGACTGTCAATATATATCATAACTTGGCTATGGGATGTAATAAAAGGTGATATCAAAAGGGTAAACAGGCTGAATTTCCTATTTTACTGAAATAGCTTCTTCTTACTCCTCTTCTTCTTCTTTTCTTCGCAAAATTCATTGTATACTTCATGTACTATTCTTTGCAGTCTCAATTTATTGGAGAGTTATTAGCTAATTCAAAATTCAATCTCGGTTGACTGCAACGTAGCTACAAATCCAGTAAAAACTAATCATGTAGATACTAGAATTAATTTTATATGGACTGGTTTTAAGAAGGTGTGTGGTAATAGGTTTCCCATAATGAAACACTGAAATGATTCCCAGTGAAATCATGAAAATGTAGATACAACTTGTATGGCACTCACTCACACGACTGTCTAGTACGGCTTGCTGAAGATTCTTATCTCTGGGATCACTGGGATGGCTAACCAGTAGGTGGGAGCTTGGCTTGCCTTCAGGCTTACCGATATCTTGGCGGCTAAGAACGATTGCTAGAGTTGGCCTATTAGCATACATCTATCTAGGAAAATGCATGTATTCTGAATATACAAATCGGCAAACCACAAAGCAAACCAATGAGTTACCAATAATGCCTTCGAAACCCAAATTGCAGCGTTCGAACCGCAGAATTAATTGAGAAGCATATCACTAGTGTTATGAAGACAAACCTTCAATTGTATATCGTCGGGTGTATTCCATAGTGATGGATGTTAAACAAAATACGAATGTTTGTTTCTGAGAAAATCGCATTTGAAAAATCGCGAACTGAAGAGGGTCCGTACACATCTCCGCATACGATTCAAACAATCAAATTCAATTAAGAAACGAAATTAACAACTGGAAATTTATTTTAGCTAATATTCATGAATTCTTACTTAATAAAATAGATGTAATACATTGGAAAAGTTAACCATCATATCCGTCACACCAAAAATTACGCAAATCGGCGATTATGTTTATGACATAGTGACGGATGTTGAATTTTCCCTATACTAAAGCGTTATTCATTCATCATCCGTCATATGCAAAACAACAATCGGCGTTTTCTAAATATCCGTCAAACCAAAGTGCGTCATCGCGAATCTGCTCAATTTGGTACATAATGAAGGATGTTGAGTGGATTTCCGAGATTCACCACTTTGAACTGTAAATATAATATAAATTTCTACTAATATCGATATTTATAAATAATTTACATATTTTGCTTGTGTCAGTTATAAATTTAAGATGAGAATATTTACTAACAAAAGTATTTAATAAAGCCCTGGTGGGAAATCAAGTATGCACTTCTTTGACAGAGGGTTCAACATCCGTCACTATGTAATACACCAAAGTCCCTGTTATGCAACATACGTCAAAATTGCAAACTTTCTAATTAATACTATTAATCAGTGATGTACTTACAAGGTTAGGCACTTCGCATGTTTGAATATTTTGGTATTTAGAACCGTTTCCCTTAATTTCGTAAAAATGATAAAAATTCAACATCCGTCCCTATGTAATACACCTGACGATATTCATTTATCGGTGGTCGCTAAACCAGGAGTAAGGGTATAATTCTCTGGCAAATCGAATATACAGGGGCCGGTGTCCAACTACAATGGTAAACAATTAATCCTACTGTAGGCCCATATCACCAAAATTCTGCACAAAGTATTTTGATGGTTTCTAGGCAACATTGACCTGCTGATTCCAAATCTCGATGACGCAGCTTTTTGCATCTTTGATCATTTTGAGATAGGGAAGGGGATAAATTAACAGTGGATTTTTTTAAATGTTTCACCATGGGTTAAGTCTGGTTCAAAGGATTAAAAAGGTACAATCTCCTATATCTACCAATATTTATATTGATCCGATTGATTTCAAATTGGATTCAAATGGTTCGAATGGGAATGTTACAACAGGAAATACACACTTACGTTATCTTAAAGGTGCTTGTTCCGATCGTCTTTGGACCCCCCCCCGAAATCCATTTCGTTCTCAAGATACTGACAAAGACTGCCGTTTTAGTGGTTAACCATCAATATTAGCACAGTAGTGAATAGGGCGTTGCACAATGCATTATCGCATCTAGCATCAAAACCGCAAGTTCGTTTCCCACGATACCTGGTGGCCTGTGTATACAAGTGTCAGGTACTCATACCAAACAGATACCGAGATACCCAAAAATCGGAACAAGCACCTTTAATCAGCTCAAAGATATCTAACATAGATCAGTGTGCTGATCTCCCATAGACCCAGAGGACTTCTACATTATTTTCCTATAATTATATCCACAATTTCAAACAAATCACATAACATTGAATTTACATTACTATCTATTAGCATGAAGAATTTGAGCCCAGTTTTAGAGAAACCTATTCATTAAAAGTGTTAGTACCCCAGGCTGACCTTGAACCATTTTAAGCCTACTGTTTTAAAGGTGCAACAAGAGATTTCACATATCAAGTGTCCTTAAAAATCAAAAGTACTGATTTTTGCCCTGATGTAAAGCTTTCCATAAAAATATCCCCATCTGAAAGGATAAAGCTAAGAAATGTTTCTTTGGTATAAAAATTGTAAAATTTCTAATTTTGTATAGGAGCAAATACAAAATTCAGCCTATGTTTTTATATTAAAATATAAGCAAATCAAAATCACGTTTTGCTCTCTTTTGAGACATTTCTGTAGCCAAATACAAGGTAAGAAATCTATTGAGTGTCTAATCTATATGAAATTACTATTATGACACAACATTTGGATGCCTCAAAATCTCTCGTTGCACCTTTAAAAGTAATTGTCCTAGAAATAGCAAACTATACCTTTTTAATCCTTAGAACCAGATGAACATGTGCATACACCTTTAAGCCTGTATGACACGTTTACCCCTGTTAATTGACCCCCTCCTATATCTCAAATGCTCAAGGATGCAAA
Source organism: Ophioderma brevispina (assembly GCA_023653785.1). Classification (NCBI taxonomy): domain Eukaryota; kingdom Metazoa; phylum Echinodermata; class Ophiuroidea; order Amphilepidida; family Ophiodermatidae; genus Ophioderma; species Ophioderma brevispina. The sequence goes on from JAMKCH010002038.1 coordinate 40,935, forward strand.
AATTGCATCATCAAGATTTGGAATCAGCAGGTCAATGTTGCCTAGAAACCATCAAACATTACGTTCAGACTCTTTTGCAAGGCCATAAATGCGGGTAAGCATCAGTAATGATCTCGTGTACTAGATTGCTATCGTTATAGCTATATCCCCTCACAGTGTACGATGCCCTGCTTTGTATTACTGGTAATCATCAGAAATGATCTCGCTTACTGGAGTTCTTGTCCTGTGTGTATGTTTGTAATACCCGATCGCTCAGGCATTCTACTTTGCCAGGTTAACAGCCCCGTTTTAGTGTAGAGCATTCGCCTTGTGTGCGAAAGGACCGGTGTAGAAGTAACCAGTGTCCGGCGTACTCATAGTCCGTGAACAATGTGAACATAGGGCAATCGATTCATTTGACTCTTTACGCAACATTAGTTTCACGCTTATTCCGTATCGTCTATGTAGCCCCTCTGACTATGGCTCCCACCGGACTATCTCTGCTTTCACACCGGGTTGCAATTCCCTGCTGCCCAGGTGAGGTGTGTGTGCCAGGATTTTTACAGGTGTTCACCCTTAGGCATGTTGTGTATTTAGGAATTCCTGCCTATTTTTTCAGGCGCACCACTGCTCAGCAGGGTATATAACTTTTAATTATAACTTAAAATTCACCATTTCACCACTGTAACCCATTCTATACTACTACTAACTGCCCCTGGAACCTAGGGTGAGTTCAGTAACAGACCCGGGCTGATCCCCTACTCTTTTCGACAAGGTCTGCAATTTTTTAACGTGCTCAGGTATGACTCGTCTGAACACGGGACCACCATATACATGACTCTCCAGACATGAGGCGCCGGGCACCCACTGCATACACTGCACATTCTTACGCATGGGTGGGAGCGAGGAGAATTCCATAATCACACTTAGGCCCCCAAAATTATGCAATTTGGTAGACCAGAAGCCCCCCCCGACCTCTCGCGGGTGCTCGAACCTGGGCCACTCGATCGTTCTTAAACCCTGCCGACGCACAGTGGGCCAAATTGCAATCAAAGTGGCAAAGTATTTTCAAATTTGTAATGACGTCATTAATATGCTGTTTTTCTGATTGGATCGAATTGAAAAATTTAATTGGTACTCTATTACTGGAACCTAAAACAATAATAGTTTTTGACATATATGGGATCTGGGACATGAGAATTTTGAAGGTAATGTTTAAAAATATATGACCTCATCAAAATACTGTTTTGCTGATTGGTCATTGATAATATGCATTGTCATCCATTGAATAGCAATAAAACCACACTATTTTAAGATATGGGGGTTCTTGCATGGAGAAATTATAGATGGTAATATTTAGAAATATATATGACGTCATCAAAATACTGTTTTCTGATTGGTCATTGATAATATGCATTGTAATCCATAAAAGGCCAATAAAACTATGACAATTTTAGTCATTTAGGGGTTCTTGGACATGCGAAATTTGATGGTAATACTAGAAAATAGTATGACGTCATCAAAATACTGTTTTCTGATTGGTCATTGATAATATGCATTGTAATCCATAAAAGGGCCCTAAACAATGACTATTTTAGCATATAGGGTTCTTGGGCATGAGAAATTTGAAGTATATGTGACGTCATTTAGAAGTATAAATACAAAATACATTCAAAATGTTATTGTAACCTTTATATAATATGACATCAAATTCCCTGTAACATACTTATAAAGTCCATAAAACATTGACTATCGAAACAGATAAAGAGTTTAGTAGAAATATTCCGAATCAAAATGGTTTTTCTAAAGAAATCATTTTTTTCTATTTTGTCCAGTTTTTTAGTAATTTCAACCATGAAAATCCAAAAATGCTAATTACCATATTTTAATAATGTTTGTTTCCTTAGCAACGCGTTTAGACCTTAGTTACGGATATTTTGCAAAACTTACAGAAATAAAAAAAAATGGAAACACTTGTTCTATACAGACCAGGGAATCAGGCAAATACCTCTTTTACAGAGGGGTTACGGAAGTAATGTAATGGCTGCAAGAACACTGGTGATGTTAATTGACCAGTAAGTATCCAAGACCCATTTTTTGGCCTATTTCTCAGTTTCTATTTTTGGACCAAAGTGTCATTTTTTATGCACAATATCTCCAGTTGTTTCTCAAATTAAATGCCATTTGCCAGGGTTGTGCATTAGATGATTACTGCTTTTAACTTGACGTTTTTTTTTTATTTTTTAAAAAACGTCTACCCAGATTTGGAGTTATTTAGCATTAACCATATTAATGAGCTGTTGAAATTCATGTGATAATATTTTTGAATATTAATCAAACCTTTTCATAAATTAGAAAAAAAAACTCAGACAAGGCAAATTGTTGTATTATCATTAAATCCAAGTTTTATGTTGAAGGTTGTACACTTTGGGTCAAGAGTGAACGCAATCAAAATTTCTTCAATCAAAATGGCAAACAAGTGACGGCCATATTGGTCTCTCATTTGCATAATATATTCAGAAAGAAAAGTGTCGGTATTGCACATAATTTCCACATATACCTTATATTATGTATGAAAAGGACATGCAAATGTGTAAATTAGACCTTTAGTTTGATTAGGATCTTTCTACCTTAAAGGACATAAAAACTGTAGTATTTTGAATAACCCCTGAAATCCATCTAAATGCCATTTTGCCACTTTTCAAACAATCACGGAGCGGACCCCTGCTTTGTGTTTAGTAGTGGGGAAATGATTAACTAACAAGATAAATAACGCTACCTCCTTTTTGCGGGTGATAAGTCAAGTAGGAGGTAGTCATTGTCCTTTAGGGATGTAAAAGATATATGCCGTCATCAAAAGAATTTTTCTCACTCTGATCTGCCATTAAAATGGTGGTAAATCATAGCAATGTTTACTACACAAAAACACAGTGGTATGGATCCCACAAAAGTTCATTTTGAAAAGCTTTGTTTTAATACCGTTTTCTAATGCTTACTTGAAGAAAGAAAAGTAATACATATAAGCATAAAGACACCACTGATTATGTGAGACTGGGTAAACTGTTCGCATCACAAGTGATTCACATTTTGATTGGGGCGTTACGTACAAATTGTACGTAACCTTTTAACCAAATTGCGTTTATTTTGGATTTTCCCCCAAAAAAACTCCTCCCAAATGACCTTACGTATACTTTGCAGAAAGAGATGCAGAACTTTCTGTTTCACGATTTTGTCCTTGGCATTTATTTTTAATACTCTCAAGCATTACAAAGATTTGCCTCAAAGCCTCAAATAATTCCATGATTCTTTTTAAGCTAAAGTTACACGTTTGAAAACATGTTATTGATCATATGAAAGTCTCTTCTGATCACGATGATTTTGTGCCAATATTTTTGTGCAAGAACTTCGTCCAAATCCCAAAATCTGTTTCAAATCTGTTTAAACATGTGTTAATCCATGAAAGGGTGTTTGTATCCATTTCCTTTTCGTCGGGGGTATTACATAGTGACGGATGTTGAATTTTTATCATTTTAAGAAATTAAGGGGAAAGGTACTAAATACAAAATCTTAAAACTGCCAAGTGCCGACCTTGCAAGTACTTCATTAAGTAATAATCTTAATTAGAAATTTTGCAATGTTGGACGTATGTTGCTAATAACAGAAGACTTTGTGTATGTATGTATTTACTAGTGACGGATGTGGAACCCTCTGTCAAAGAAGGGATACTGATTTCCCACCAGGCGTTTTAATTACTTTTGTTAGTAAATCTACTCTCATCTTAAATTTTAGACACTGACAAAAGAAAAATATGTAATTAATTTATAAATCTCGATATTAGTAGAAAGTGTTAATCATATTGACAGTTTAAGCGGTGTGAATCGCGGCAATCCCACTCACATCCGTCATTATGTAATAAAACAAATTGAGCAGAATTCGCGATGGACGGACGTGGTTTGAAGGATGTTCAGAGATAACACGCCGCCCGATTATGTTTTCCATAATGACGGATGCTGAATAACGCCTTTAGTATAGGGGAAAATTCAACTTTCGTCACTATGTCATGAACATTAAATCGCCGATTGCTATTTTTTGGTGGTACGTGTGACGGATAGGATAGTTAACTTTTCCAATGTTGTATTAAGCCCATTTTATCAAGTAGAATTCATGGAATATTAGCTAAAATAAAGTTCCAGTTGGTAATTTCGTTCTTAATCGGATTTGATCGTTTGAATAGTATGTGGGGATGTGTAAGGGCCATCTAGAGTTCGTGATTTTTCAATGCGGATTTTTTCTCAGAAACAAAAAATTCGTATTTGTTTACCATCCGTCACTATGTAATACACCCGACGTTTTGTTTTTTTAAGAAGCTAAATGTTTTGAATAAGTGGGCCATTTATACGTTTTTACGAGATTACAGGAAGCAAACGGTGTCATTGATCATTATCATTAGCGGCGGCGTATCAAATCAAGCACGTCGCAATCTTTTGGGCTTGTGCTATGTTCGACTTGTGCTTCATGCCCCAAGTTAGACGCTGAATGATGAATGAAAATAGAACAGAATGATGACGCTGCCGTATGGAACTCTTTTTTCGCATTTTGGTGTAAGAGAAGGTTCGGAAAAGTCGCTTTTTTAGATACCCATACGTATATAATTATTCTTTTGCCATATAAAGTGGCCAAAAAGGCCCTTTGAAATTGTGTGTACCTAAATGCATACACAAGGGGTTTTAAAAGGGAATTAATAACTACAGTTATATAAGAAGCAAAATATAATTCTGAAAAAACTTTACATGTGCTACCTACATTTAAATGCCGACCATCAGCGCGAAACAATGGGATGGTGTAAGCAGGAGTATAAACAGCACGGTGATGATCACAACATTAATCAGAACATTTTGCGGGCTTGCTGAAGATGAAGATTCTTACTTGGATCTTTTGCTATGTTGCTTCCAGGTGGCGAGAGTTTGCTCTAAGACTTACGAAAATCTGGAAGTATATTAAGATGAACGTAAAAATGGGAAGGAAGAAGCTACCAATATGATAAAGAAAAACGGTGAAGGTGGCAGTTGAGAAAAAGAGAGAGCACATGTTGTTGGCTTTCATATGAGGAACCCAAGGTTACGGAGAAAACTGAACTTGGATGGATTGATGAAAACGACTATCAAACGCAAAATAACGGCCACTTGAAGTCGTATTCCGGTGAGATTACTTGATTGGTAATGTAATGGATATATAATACCAATGTAACGTTTCAAACGAAACCAGAACGAGTGCCAGGGCTGAAGCTGTAGTCGTACTCCTAAGAAAATATTCGGACATAGACAAATCGACAGTACCATTCCTTTATAACATCGGCAAGGCCAAAATGAAATCCTCTATAAAACAATGGGAGTATGAAAGCGATAAAAACCAAATAAAATCAGCGTTGCTAGATTGACGATAAGGTAGTTGGTTGTTGTAGGCATGCATGAAATGAGCTCTATGTATCACAAAGCAAACCACCAAATAGAGTTACCGATGATTGCAAACCCAAACTCAAACTGATAATGTAACATTCGAACAACACTGGTGTGTGAACAGCCGGGCTTAAATCACTACATTTGACGACTGACGTTCAGCTCCATATTGCCTTCAATGCGTGATTAAGCACTGCCTCTCGCGCTCTTGTATTTGCAGAATGCAGAATGCAGAAAATGCAGAGAAAAAGTTAGCGAGTTGTTACCACTAGATTGAGTTGTGATTCAGTATTCTGCATTGCATGCCTGAAGCTTGGCTCTTACTTGTACATAGCCCTGATTTGATGTACACTATTATAGTCCGAGGTGTTCTGAGGAAAGATTTCTTGACGTGATCATTAAACTTCATACCAACAGGTTTTGTGTAAATAAGGCAATAGGGGGATGGTGCAGGGGGGTGTTGGTCTTGTCGCGTAAAAGGCACTCAGTTTTAGTAGGTAGTCAGGGTCGGATTTAGAGGGGGCGCCACCGGTGCGCGCCCCCTCTATTTTTGCAGAGCACAGGTCGCCGGGCGCCGTATAGAGCGGCCCAGACGCCACTGTAAGATATATAAAAAGACTTTTTGTACGCACCAGGGCGCCATAAGATCTCTGAGAATGGCCGGTTACAGGGCGTCAGGCACAGTGTAGACCTAGCTTTGGGGCGCGCAGTGGACGCAGCTAGTAGTCCCCTCCTCCCGCTTTCAGAATTTCGAACCAACGGAAAAAGTATGGGTTCTACCGGCGATCGGAGGAGCCGGAAAATTGGCGCCCCCTCTATG
>JAMKCH010002039.1:0-38355 GCA_023653785.1 Ophioderma brevispina
TAGACTTTTATATGTTGTTGGTAAAGTATTCCAATACATTCTTTGGAATTGTTCTGTTGCAATTAGTGTTGGGTTAAGGCCTAGGCAGCATTCATTCTATTTGGACGGGCCTACCCTGGTTAGGGACGGCCTACGCCTGATCAACACCCAGCAGTTGGTTTCGCCCACCTGGCACGGCCCTGACAGAGCCGGACAGGTCACTTTCCAAAGCCGACACTGATAGGACGATCAACGTGGTATCGGCCCTTTAATCACTTGGTCTGGCGAGCATTCCCATCGTATAGCGACCAGGTCGGTGAGGATCTAGACCGCCAGTCTGGTAGCCCCAAGGCCTTGAACTTCACGGACGCCCGTGGTGGACAGGCTCGAGGCGCCCCTGGGGAAAAGACCTTTTCGGAGGTCAACGGCCTTCCCTCCAGACTAAGGAGCTGGGGCGAAAAAGGCCGTTTCGGCGACAAAAGCGGGACCTCGGCGCTCGGGCAAGCAAGGAAAGAAGGGAAACCGAAACCTTTCGGGGGAGCGGAGGCCCAAAGCCTCCGGCCCCTCAATGGGACGCTCAGCCAGCCGCTACCCCCTACCATGGCTACCAAGCCCCTCAGAACCAGGGAGGGTAGCACCGGCGGTTAAGCGGCGGGTTAAAACCCAGCCATAAGGACAGAGATGAAAGGTTAAAAAGCAAAGGTCGATGCCAGCCCAAAGGACGAGGGAGTCAAGGCGACCACGCAGGTCGTTTTTTAACTACCCAGTACAGCAACTCGCCTCCAATGGGTAGGCGGTCGCCGCATTGGAATTCGCGGGGAACTGGCCGGCGGACTCGGACCTTCGGGTCCTAGATGTGGTACCCAACGGGTACGCACAGAGTTCACCAGCCTGCCTCCCCCATTCAGAGGAGTGAGGTTCGCCCCTCTTCCAGGGGACACTGCCTAGGGGAAGCGCTCCTGCACGAGATAGCTGGCCTGCTGGGCCAAATGGTGACTTGATATGCCTCTCGCATCAATCAAAGAGGGCTTCTACTCCAACTTCTTCTTAACCAAAGGGATGGGGGGGGCCACGTTGGATTTGAGAGACGCATTCTGCACGTCACCCCCGTGCACAAATCATCACAGAATGGCTCTGTTTTGCTTGGAGGGGGCTTACCAGTTACCAGGTCCTACCCTCGGCCTGTCGACCGCGCCATGGACCTCACAAGGGTCGTGGAAGGGGGAGGTAGGCGGTGTCCTCAGCGAAGGGCGGGACAATCTTCGTCTACCTCGACGGACGGCTACTGGTGGCGCATCCTCGCAAGAGGCTTAAGAATTATTGAGGAGGTGCTAAGACCTGATTAAGTCTCTCGTTTTCAACGTCAACCTCGGACAAGTCAGCAGGTCTTCGCCCCCTCCCAGAGCCCCACTTTCTCGGGGAGCGAGATTGGGGACTGTAGGTCGGGGTAAAAGTGAGGCCCTCCGCAGAGCGAGTTGCCTTGGTCGTGGCGTGTGCCCGAGCAATCTTGGAGACAGGTCGGGTCCCAGCCAGGCTATTGCTTCGGCTTCTGGGACGTCTGGCCAGCCTCAGAGGGATGGTTCTCCTATGGCAGATTACGAATGAGGGGAATCCAGATCCCACATGCTCAGTACTTCCGATCCTGGTACCACCCGATGTCCCTCCAGATTCCAGTGCCGCTGAAGCTGGCCCCCGACCTCAGTGGTGAAGATCCACACACTTGGAGGGGGGAGCCCCCTTCAGGTGGACGTTACACCTTCCGTGACGCTGTAAAACAGACGCGTTCAAAAGTCGGGGTGGGAGGACCCACCTAGGGTCCTACGAAGGCTAGCATTCATTATATCAAGGTGATCGAGCTGCGGGCAAATTCCTGGCACTGTAGCACGGGTCGCCCGGACCAGGGGAAAGGGCCAGCCGCCATCGAAGGTTGATGGGGCGACGTGGACTGGCGCCACCCGCCGCAGTCTGCGGTAATTTTTCAGAAGCTATAGCGTCCCCTCGTGGACCTATTCACCTCCGCCGTGAATCACCGGCTTCCGGCGTATTACTCATGGAGTGTTAAGATCCCAGAGCCGGTCGGGATGCAATGGTGGTGGATGGTCGGGGATCATTGCCGACGCATTTCCCCCAATGCGATGATACGAGAGTCCTCGAGAAGGTAGATCGGTTCCGACAATTGCCTGGTTTTGTTGGTGGGCCCCCATGTGGCAGGCTCAGCTGTGGTTTCCAAGGCTTCTGGAGCTGCTAGGGGGGGACCTCATCTTGCTCCCTCAGCGGCGGGGGGGGATATGATAAGCGGTCATCAGCCGACAACTTCCGTACCAGAGAGCAGAGCGTTCTCCGCGCTCTCAACATGATTGTTGGCACATTTCCGCCAACACATCACTCAGCGGGACCCCTTTTGAACAGGCGATCGCTGCTCAGGCAAGGCGGCAGTCAACTATAGAATCTTACGATTCTCGACTCCGTCGGTTCTATAGATGGTGCGCCAATCGAGGATCGATCCGCTGTACTGCGTTTTAGGGAAGATCGGGATTTTCTAACGGAATTGTCCGAGGGTTTGGGGTCAAACAGTCAGGTGCTACCGCACCGCGATTGGGAGCGGCTTCATGGGGCTTCAGAGATGGCATAGTCGTCTCGAACAGCTAGATCCTCACGAATCTGCTGAAGGGAATTGGTGTCGGTTAGTCCCCAGGTTCGTTCACTCGTTCCGGAGTGGGATCTGCCGATAGTGCCTCCAGTCTTAGCGTCCGAGGAATTCGATCCACTGGAGAGGGCCAATCTCCTGGATTTATCTAGGAAGAAGGCCCCTTCTCGTGGCAGTCGCTAGGCGACGGGGTTCCGAGATGCATGCCTTGTCCATTGACGAGGCTCACTTCGGTGTCGAAAAGGACGGCGTGTCCATCATCCCACGATGGGGTTTTTCCTCGCTAAGAATCAGACCCTTGTCTTTCACACCACGCCGTGTTTCTCCCGGACCGGCCTTGGCTGCAGGGACGGTCGAGAACCCTGGTGCCGGTTGGTTTAGGGCTCTTTAAAATGGTACCTTAAGCTTAACGAACGGGCTACGGAAGCACAATAACAGCTGTTCATATCCACGGCCCCCCATATGGTCCGGAGCGAAGGACACAGTTAGCCGGGACCTCGAACCATCCGAAGCGCACAACGAAAACATCACGAGCGGTTGGTCGGCTCTTGGGCTAGGTCCAATGATGTATCGTGCTCACGCCTCCTCCTGGGCATTGAAAGGCATCCTCAATCCAGGATATCCTGGATACTATAGGTTGGAGTTCAGCGACCACGTTTCAGAGAGTTATCTTCGAGACGTTCCGGTGCGGAGAGGGGATGTTGATACTGCCAGCACTGGGTGCCAGTTAGAAGTGAGTGCATTCAAGAGCTCTAGGTGAGTCTCTCGGTGCGAGGCGGGGAAATGCTAGCGATGCCGGGACTACTCCCGTACCTTTTCCACCGCCTGAGGACTACCAGTGGATACTGTGCAAAAGTAGGTCGCGGAGGGTAGCTATCGAGATGCGGTATCTTTCCCTCTCAGAAGTGAGAGGGGGAGACACTAGCGATCGCTACCTACCCTCCGCGACCTTAAGACCCTCCCACAATGTTTTTCCTCCCAAAAGAAGGTCTCGGAAAAGTTGTGTTTCTGTACACATGGAGAGGAAAAGGAAGGAGAAACAATTTGGGGATAAGGACGACTCAACGCGCATGGGCGGTGAGTTGCCGAAAAGTTAGATGAGCGCTATCGGCGGACTATTTACGGTTTAGCGGAAATTTATTATGTGGATAGAGGTTTCTCGTCGGGCCCAAATGAGACCTTTGTGCAAAAGTAAGGTCGGGAAGGGTGTAGGTATCGATCGCTAGTGTATACCCCTTCACTTTCAGAGAGGGAAATAGGCAGTATGTAATAAAAGATGATGTGGTAAAGGGGGACGGACTGTGTAGCAGGAAGGAGTGTCCATCTCCCTTTTGAAGTGACGGGCAGAACTCCAACATATTTTTAATATTGCTGTTGGTCAAACTTCACAACCTTTGGCTTGCAGGTATGGCGCTTTACCACTGGACATACATGCCTGCAGTACTACCCAGTCCAAATTGCAAATTGAAACTGAGAAGGAGCCAATGGCATTGGCATAATTGTAAATTTCCACAGTGCTTAAAAATAAAAATCTATGGAATGTATTCTGAAAGGGGTCTAACTTTAAACTGGGTTTAACGGGTTTTAATCCTACAAGAGTGGACCTTTTTCCTTCCAACAATACTCTAAAATGTGCTGTAACGGAGGAGAAAATTCCTCCATGGATGGGCCGGAATGGTCCATTCATGAGGAATTTTCTCAGCCAGTTAAATTTAACTTCCACAGTATTTTAAAAAAAAAGGTCCACTCATTTAGGTCTAACCCTGGTTTAAACCAGGCTAAAGTTCGACTTCCTTTCAGAATACTAGCCTATATTGTTTGTCTTTGTTGGTGCAATTTCATATTAGATTCATATCATACTTCCAGAAAAAAAAAAGCTAGTGATAGGAAAATTTCCACTCTAAAATAACCACTTAAAAATTCTGTCTGTACCCTATACATCCCCCATTGGTTTCCCCCCCAGCCAGCGTACGGGGCTTGATATGGTGTATTGGTTGTACTGCCTGTAACGTAGTGCTGCCTCATACAGCACACAATGTGATCCCAACACTAGTCAATGTGTCTGTAAACCAGGAGCGGATGGCCTGAAATGTGACACATGCGCGTTTGGATACCAGAAAACTGGGACTAGCGCCTCCCGAGGATGTGAACGTAAAGTGGACTAAAATACCTGTAGGCCATCCGGCTGGTTTAGATCTACATTCTTGAAGATGCCTACCCCTGACCCGATTTTCCAGGACATATGATACATAAATTTTGGAATAAAAAAAATTACTATAAGAAAAGAGGAACAAGGTGGGGAATCACACTAATAGATCACTAACGCACTACATACGAAGTACGAAGCCGGCGGAATAATCAAAAAGTTAACCCCGACCAGAAACCCCCCAGCCGCATGTTTTTTCTTATTTATTAAACAGCCCCATCTGTATCCTGTATTTTGGACAATTTTAACCACAAATGTTTGGAAGAAACTTACAAAAATAATTACACCTGCCCAAGAGTCTAATATACATAAAGTGCTCAATTTGTAGCTAATTTTGAAATAACCATTCAGTATTTTGGAATCAATTCTTGGCAAATTAAAGACAAATGTTTGGGGGGGCTATCCCAGTTGTATCATATAGAAAGGGGTGTCCGCGGGCAGAAAAGGTTGGAACCCGAACAATTGGTGTCCACCCAACACCACACAATGTGCGAAATGTTGGGCTTTCGGTCGTGGAACTCATCAAACAAACATTGCAAAATTTTAGCTATGTTTTTTATCCCATTTTTAAAAACTTTTTGGTAAAGTACGCTTCTTGCATAATAATTTGATTGGTTGTTCGTTGGTTAATACTGGAAAAATACCACCCTGCTAAGAAATATTAGAGTTGTCTCCAATTTGCCCCAATATTTTTTAAAACTGGGGCCCTTATATTCTGATATCCACCCTCTAGCAATCAAATATTCTATAAATAATGCATAATAATATTATATAGTTACTTGTTCTGCCGAAGCATCCCTCACCGGAAAATTAATAAATTGGGCCTATGTTCTCTGCCAAGGCTTAATATATTATCTTATAAACCTCTAAAACTATTGCAATATAAATCATACGTCGGCCAATCACATTAGTCTTATCTGACGAAATGCCGTTTTCGAGAAAATCGGCATTGAAATGCTACCGCGGAGATATCATGTTTTTTACTATGAAATTAAAAATTACAATTTACTTTTTTACTTTTGCATTATGAAGAAGAAAATTTCTGAAGTTTAAGTTTTTACCTTGCTGAGTTTTGGTGAAAGTTTGAAAGTGCAATTGTTTTCCTGATCTCAAGCTACAAAGTCATAAGTCTGTATGTGTGAAACGAAAAAAAGTTGTATTTTCACATATGACGCTATTCACCGTTATATTTCAAGGCGTTCAGATAGTCTCTATGTGAAACAAGCATGTTCACAAACGAGGCAGATTAAGGATGCACATTAGATCTGGTGTGAAAAACGGAAACAGCTGTTTTACGAACAACGTTAATTATTATACGCCTATAAATACGTGTGTAAATGAAAATTTAGAGTATGTGAAATAATGATATGCAGTTTTGGCTTATTGATCAAAATCTTACTTAATATCTCACTAATTAGGTCACTGTCAAGATTGTAACTTTGTGCTTGTATAGACCATAACATTTTAGGTACATATGCAAAATATCTCAAAAACGTCAAACATGTCAGATAAGACAGTATTGTGTGGGCGGACCGAAATAAGTGTTCATGGGATCTTACCCTAATGTGTTTCTTTCTCTTTCACGATTAATCCGAACTGTCATCTAATGGTAATAGTGTCATAATCGAGCGACAGGCAGATCCTGGTAATTGAATTTAAAAATGATTTAAACTGACCAGGAGTACTATAATAACTCCTGATTGAACAAGTCCCCTCTTACCACTATATTGTAACAGCACCTATGCAGATTTTGTGAAAGTCTCTCAGGGACTGGTTGTTAACTCTGCCTGCTGGATATTACTAGAACATTACAATGACTGCGCATGTTCAAATCATTTTTGCAAAATTGATTTTTTGTTTCAGTGGTTGTCGGGAGGGAGGCCAAGAACTCGAATTTTCAGACGTCTGCCATCGGGTTAACACGTAAAAAAGCGACATCTTGACGAAAAATTCTGATTTTTGTATATGTTGTCAAAGGGATTATTATTTTCTTATTCCAAAAACTGTGGAGTTGACGAATCACTCCACTGGAAGGGTTATTCTGATTTTTTTTGTATTAAGAACAAACAAAGACGAGTCGGTCGTATGTAGGTCCTGGGACAACACCCATGACTGAAACCCCAAACAAAAGCACCCAAATGGTTTGTGGTTGCACTCCGTATGCGTAAAATTTTTGACATTTTGGTGAATTGCTATAAAATGAATGAGGCTTGGCCCCCACCGTCTGGTGGTGTGATCGGAAAATTTTTGATCTCAAAAACAATAACTGTGGCCTGTATCATTGAGTTCCTTCCCAAATTTTTATAGTTTTTTCAGATATCCGCGATCAGGACATCATTTTGCGAAGTTGTGCGAATAAGAATGTTGCTTATGCCTTTTGCTTCAAGAGTTCCAATACTTTGTAGCAAACAAAACAAACGAAATCGCCGGAAAAATCCACTTGTTGTATCACCTGATCCTTGTCAGACATGTGCTTTTCCAGGATATAGTGCGGGGAACAAACGTGTAGCTTTGCTTTCTGATTAAAAGATGTTGAATTACCAAATGACATTGTTTAAGTATCTAACTGTATCTGTGTGAATATTCTAGTAAGAGGTTAACAGATTTTGATCAGACATCCGATCAGGGGGCCGACTTTGTCAAATTACAACAACAACAAAATCGGGAGGAGAAAAAACATGTGCAGAACCTGCAGATTCTCAGCAGATGTATGAATGAAAGTATAATGAGTATTTACACGTTTTAAGTGGAAACACAAGACATCTGCCACCTTGATTGGGACTGCTGTGCACAACTCCATATATTAGTGGATATCTTGCAAAGAATTGTTCACCATCTTGGCCCAAGAGTCTAATGACCTAAAGTTGTCATATTGTAGCTAATTTTGAAATACCATTCAGTATTTTTGAATCACTATGGCAAATAACAAAATGTTTGGGGGGTAGTCCCATCCCAAGTTTATCATCTAGAAGGAGGTGTCTGCGGGCAGAAAAGGTTGGAACCCCTGACTAAGTTGTGTTCCACCAACACCACAATGTGTGAAATGTTGGGCTTTCGTCGTGGAACTCATCAATACAAACATTGCAATTTTAGCTATCGTTTTTTATTCCATTTTAAAACTTTTTGGTAAATCGCTTCTTGCATAATAATTTTGAATTGGTTGTTCGTTGGTTAAATAACTGGAAAATAAACACGCCTTGCGAAGAAAATATAAGATTTGTCCTCCAATTGGCCCAAATATTTTTTAACTTGGGCCATTATATCTGATATCCACCTCTAGCATCAATATGTCTATAAATAATCATAAGAATATATATATGGTACGGGGGGGTTCTGGAACAGAATTCCCTCACCTGAAAATTAATAATGGGCTAGTCCTCTGCCCAGCCTAATATATTCCTCTTATAAACCTTAACTAGTCAGATTAATCATAAACATACGTCGCCCACATCGACATACTGTCTTATCTGACTAAATGCCGTTTTCGAGAATCGCCATTGAAATTCTAAATGAAAAGGTTGATTTTCAAAACAACTCCTAAGTATAATTCAAATAAAAAAAACATTACTTTTTAATTTTGCATTATGAAGAAAACATCTGAAGTTTTCAGTTTTAAAAACCTTGCTTTTTTTTTTGAGTTTTGAAAGTGCAATTGTATTCCTGATATAAAAGGCCCCCTTTACAAAAGTCATAAGTTGATGTGAAACGAAAAAAAGAACTTGTTTTTCACATATGACGCTAATTTCATCACCGTTATATTTCCATGCGTTCAGATAGATCATCTATGTGAAACACTCCATGTTCACAAACGAGGCAGATAAGAATGCACATAGATCCTGTCTTTGAAAAGCATTAAACAGCTTGTTTTCGAACAACGGTAATTATACGCTATTGACATACGTGTAAAGAAACATAAGACAGTATGTGAAATTATATGATGCAGTTTTGAAGCTTATATGATCAAATTCTTATTTGCTAATACTCACTAATTAGGCCACTTTCAAGATTGTAACTTTGTGCTTGTATAGACCATAACCTTTATAAGTACATACTTGGCAAATCTCTCAAAAAAGGTCAAAAATGTCAGATAAACCGTATGTGATGTGGGCGACGAAATAATGTTCAATTGACTTTACCGAATGTTTTCTATTCTCTTTCACGATTAATGAACTGTCATTCTACTGGTAATATTGGTCATCATCACTGACATGCCAATCCTGGTAATTGAATTTAAAATGATTTAATCTACCATTGTTTACTCATACTACTCCCATGTATCTGACACAGTGACCGCACCTATGCAGGATTGTTAAATGTCTCTCATGACTGGTGTGTTAACCTCTGCATGTGATATACTAGAACATTAACAGGACGAGCCGCCATGTTCAAATCATTTTGCACCTTGATTTCTGTTGTTTAGTGTGTGGTCAGGGGGGGCGGCCAAGAAATCCGAAATTCAGACGTCGCATCGGTTTAACACGAAAAGCGAAATCTTGACGAAAAATTCTGAATTGTATATGTTGTCACGGATTATTTTCTTATTCCAAAACTGTTGGAGTGGAAGAATCAACTGCACGGAAGGGTTTTTTGATTTTTTTTGTATTAATAACCACAAAGACGAGGTACGTATGTAGGTCCTGGGAACAACACCCATTGACTGACCCACTCAATAGCACCCAAATTGGTTTGGGTTTGCACTCCGTATGCTGTAAATCTTTGACATTTTGGTGAATTGCTATACTGAATGAAGCTTGGCAGCCACCGTTGGGTGTGTGTGATCGGCAAATTTTTGTTCTACAAAACAATAACTTTTGGCCATGTAATTCATTGATTTCCCTTCCCAAATTTTTATAGTTTTCAGATATCCTCTATCATGACATCATTTTGCGAAGTTGTGCGAAATGTATGCTTTATGCCTTTTGCTTCAAGATGTTCAATAGCTTTGTAGAAAACAAAACAAAGAAATCTGCGGAAAAATCCACATGGTTGCTCTCACCTGTCCCTTTCAGCCATGTGCTTTTCATGATATAAGTGCTTGGACAAAATTGTAGCTTTGCTTGCTGATAAAAATGAATGTTAGATTACAAATGACATGATAAGTAATCTAACTTTGTATCTGTGTGAATATTCTAGTAGAGATTAACAGATTTTTGTAATCAGACATCCGACAGGGCCGACTTTGTAAAAAATACAAACCACAAAATCGGGAAAAAACATGTCAGAACCTGCCGATTTACTCATCAATGTTTTGAAATAAATTATAATATATTTTACCAGTTTTTACGGAACCACAAGACAATCTGCACCTGTTGACTGGCTGGCAAACTCCATATATTAGTTTTTGGGATATCTTGCAAGAATTGTTCAAAAAGTTAACCGTTCTCCCTATGGAGATTCCTTGGTTGAACTTGTTGCAAATAATGTGGACAACACAGTTATATATTAAAATCATCCGTCGCCAATTCTTAAGTTTAAAAAATTTGATCCACCAGTGCAACTCTTACTAGTACTCACTGGGGGTGATCAATCTTGACTATTGGGACCAATTCATCAGAATCGGATCAGTGGATCCGCTGATACTAAAAAATATCGGCCAATCGTATCAGCAGAAGGAAACCTAGATGGGTTAATCATCATATTCTATGGTCCTCCATAATTTGTCAGGCTCCTTTTCGCAAGTGTTTCATATTTAACTGCATTGTTTTACTTGGTAGTAGTGATGTGTTGTTTAATTGTATTGTCTTATGACTATCAACAAAACACCAATTCCAAAGGAAAATTCATTCCCCTCTAATTTTGAAAATTGTTTGTTTTGCAAGTTATGGAATTTTATACTTGAAAATATTTGTCAACTACTTGTGGTGCCACTTCAGATTTGGTGGAGCTTCCTGTCGACAACACTGTTTTGATAGAATTTCAATTGATATGTAAAATTCTTAAGAGAAGTTGTCATGTCACTGTTTTTACTAATTAGAAAATAATGTTATAACTGAAAATTTTGTGTTCTCACATTTTGCTTAACTATTTATCAACAGAAATTTAACGTTGTTTATAGGAATGTATCACCATCACAAAGATCAAAAAACATTGCATTGATTTCAATATAGACGAAATTGAGAAAGAAACCTTTAGAAAGTTAAATGTACAACAAACATAATCAACTAATCTCTCCATTTAAAGGTGTGCTTATGATGGGGTTCATAGATTAATAATAATATTATTTTAGTATAGTTTTGCTATAGTGCTAGTCCTTTCAAACATGCGTGCACACTGTATTCATAAAGCATACCCATTGGGGCAAAAAAAAAAAGGAAAGAGCCATGTGTAAAAGGATAGCATCAGCCGCATCTGTCCATAAGTATGAACCACCATTTGTTTCACTTTTAGGTGCGATTGTGAGCCTACATGAAGTTTGACGAGGAGACCGGTGCCTGCATAGTCCACCTGGTGCCACTGGACCTCGCTGTGACCAGTGTACTGACCGATATCATGTCGCACACCTGCTGGGTGTGAACGTAAGTTTGATCACAGTTATTTGATGTAGTTTTAACTTGAATTTTCTGTTCTGTCTAACTCAGTCCAGCCAGACGTGGGAAATTGTACTGTCCAGGTTTCTTGATAAGTTACTTCCATAAAAGCACACGCTGCTGTCCAGAAGGTCAGTGCATGTGTTCCAGTGCAGAGAAACTCAAGAGAGGTTCCTCCTTTTCTCTGCATTTCTGTGGTCTAATCACAGGGTTTCAAAAATAATGTTACATTTTGGACATTGTTTACGAAAATACCTTGTGAATCTGTAAATGGCAGATCATTTCTGCTTGAGAAATTTTTATCGGAACCCGCGCCCGCCCTATGTGATAAAATAAGTTTGTTCCAAAGTTACAATAGATTAAGTAAACTTGGGCCAATTTCACTTTTGAGCAATTTATAATGTATTCCAGCAGACCATTTGTGTCAAGTTGCTGAAGTTGAATAGATCTTTAAAGCACTATCAGCAATGTCTTCAAATGTAAACAAATCGTGCCCCCCCTAGTTTCATCAAAGTACATTTTTTACACTTGTTTGTATTGGAAATGGCCGTAGTAAAGGCGGCCCCAGTAAGTGGCCTAAGCTGAAAATGCTGTATTTATCAAGGAGCAATGGACAATTTTATGCATTATTTACCAATAAAAGTTGGGATCTGACTTTATTCGTGGCTTTAAGAACTGGCGTTATCAAACTTTGAAGTTGACTCAAGTAGACTTTTGTGGTTTGCTGTGGAAAAACATATGGTCTACTTATAGTACTATCCATTGATAGAGATGGCATAGAAGGAAAATGGGGCCATCAGTTATTCCATTATCCCATTTGTTCAGTCCCATTCGATCCCATTTTATTCCATCCCATTTATTCTAATCTTTTTCTGGGGGGGGGGGCAGTGAATTTTTTTTTGGGGGGGGGGAGGGCAAAAGTGAAATTTGGGGGGGGCAAAGTTAAAAATATTGGAGATTTAAAACAATTTGGCCCAAAATTGCTTATTTTGCCCAAAATTTGGTGATTTTTGGCCCCAAAGCCGGATGTTGCCAAAAAAATCACTCATTTCTCTTTGGCCGGAGGGGGGGGGGGGGGCAAACTAGTGTAAGGAAAAAAAAATTGGGGGGGGGGCACAAAGCCCCCCAGCCTCCTGTGGGCCGCCATGCATTTATCCCCCCAATCCCATTTATTTGAATCCCATTTATTCCACTCCCATTGATTCCACTACCATTTATTCCCATCTATCCCATTTATTCCACTCCAGTGATTCCACTCACATTTATTCCTTCCACAGTGGATTCCACTCCCATTTATTCACTCCCATTTATTCCACTCCATTTATTCCACTCCCATTTATCACACTCCCATTTATTCACTCCCATTTATCCACTCCCATTATTCCAACTCCATTTATCCACTCCATTTATTCCAATCCCATTTATCCAATCCCTATCCAGATTCCAATTTATTCCAATCCCATTTACTCCAATCCCATTTTATTCCCAGTCCAATTTATTCCACTAATGTATTTATTCTAATCCCATTTATTCCAGTCCCATTTCCAATTCCAAATTCTAATCCCATTGTGCCCATCTCTATTTTATCTAATCTTTTTTTATTCCCATCCCATTTGTTTCTGTTTTATTTTGTCCTACCACAATCATGTTTTATTTGGATATTTATGTAAAATCAGAAACGGAATGAAGGGAAAGGGAAATTAGACCAAATGGAATTAGATCAAGTAGGATTGAACCAAGTTGGAATAAACTCTGTTGTGCTTCAAACAACAGGAAATTGTCAAATTTCGGTATTATCACCGATGTTAGTGCACGTTAGTAACAATTGGTTATGGTTCAAGCTTGGCTCATTATGATATATCATAGGTTTTGGTTTGATCAATGGGATCAGTGGATTCTACCAAAGTTAGCATGAGTCCGTTGACCTGGAACCACCTTTTCTAACATGCTCTACATCAGCGAATTGTCTATTTTCAATTGAGTTGTTCTTTCCTATTATTGACTTACAGCCTTGTGACCAGTGGCGTCTACGTACTTATGATATCGTAGAAGATCTGACAGATCAGGTTGAAGAGGTGATGGAGAACCTTACTGCCATTAGCACAGGATAATGGGCCTATGTGAGGCTAAATAGACTCAATGAGTCAATACAGGAACCTGCAGGTAATCTAGGACTCCTCTGAGGTATGGAGTGTACTTGGTGATCGCAGAGAAGTCCATAATTAGGGACTTTCATGTATCTCTTCTACACCCTTTAAATGATCAGACAGAGGTTTGATAAACCAGAACACCCTAAAATTATCCAAATCCGGATTTGATATTTGGGTTCAAGTATATAAGTGATCTTAGGCCAAAAAAAAGAACGCAAGTTTGTCTTGGACCGTGCACATTGCTTTAAAATCAAAATGTGCGCGTAGCGCTATGCGTGCTGCGATTCCCCCTTCTCGTCTATTCTGAATCGCCCAGGCCCGTCTGATTGAGTACTATTGGTGGCACACTACTACGGCACACACGAGCTGTCTCTCACAGCTGTGGCCGTATTTTTACTGTCTGCAGCGTGTGATTTCGTAAAGGAACACGAAAACAGGTCTTTTTTATCTGTTTTTTGCATGTCTGAAAAAATATCATGATTGTACACGTGCGAATCACAACGGGAAAGGCGGCGAAGTGCTCAGGAATTGGGCTGCGCCTTGCACCGATGCTCCGAAATGGCATTGTAAGAATTGGCTACGCATCTCCTTAATGGACAAGGCAGCCAGCAATGAGGGATACAATTTCAGTATTCTGCCACCAGGCAATCAAGCCCTTTTATCTTCAATGCAGACGTGTGATCGCCTTGATGTGCGGGATGAGTATGGGAGACCCTGGTTGGCACACCCAGATGGTGATCAAAATTTTGGTACAGAGGCAGCAGAGCCATACCATAAAAATAAAAAATCACATAGGAACATCAGCCTGTTTTCTAGAAAAAAGAAAAAGAGAATGGCACTTTGCTTTTATAAAAAGGTCAGAGACAAACTTCTTTTTTTTTGGCCTTAACACACAAATCGGAATTTAACATGAAATGGATAATAAAAGTATGTCACATCTATTCGGGACAAATGAGGCTGGCAAATTTTGGAAATTGTTGCTGACATACTATGATTTAATACAAGCATTTCAAATTGGGGCTAGTGAATGAGAATGAAATGGCAGATCTTATGAACTAAGCATGAGCTGTAATGACCAAAGGACTAGTTTATGCTTGTTCATAATTGGTACGAAACTAAGGCAAAACATTTTGTACAGAAAATTAGTATTAGTATAGAAGGTCTTAGGTTTAGATTTTATGTTGAGAATGTTATTCAATATTCAAACTAGTTGTGTTAGGTAGTTTCTTTCGATTGATTTTAGGATTCAGGAACAGGGTTTTGGGACTTTACAGATTTCCTCTCAAGCTGTCAGGATAATCCTCGTAAGCATTAATATTTTTTTTAATATCCTTGTTATTCCCTTAATGTTAGAGTAATTTCCGTAGGTCATGTTCTCTATTTCCAAAAAATTCTGCACCACGGATGAACTCAATAGAAGAAATGATGTTGTGTATTTGAGATAATATACCATGGTTAAAAGGTCTGTTGAAGACTTTAAGAAGAGCCACATGTGTGTGTCCATGATTATTGTTTCAAAAATAGCCTTCCAGTGCATTTAAAGCAGGAACAATGATAAAATACTGGAGGTCATGATTGAATGCTAAATAGCTACATCAACTATATCATGCTAGGTTGAAGGGTTCATCGTTTGCTATTTTGTTCCACTTTTTAGAACGAATAAACAAACTGGTCCACTGAATCTGCATGTGTGAAAAATTAAGCAAAGGTATTTTAAACCCATGTTTTTTTTAAATATTTCTTTAATAGAAACAGAATAAAATATTGGATTAGCAAACAATTCATCATTATCACTCTATGGTTGTCATGTTTCTTTTTCACAGCCTAAACTGGAGTTTATGATTACCAACAATGCTGCAGTAGCAGCTAACATGTCAATAGTGGACTTAGCTTATGATGATTTGGCTTTACTGGCTAATGAGGTGGAATTCAAGGTAATGTCACCCCATGAATCCAGTGGATAATTTCTCCATTAAAACATCTTATTAAAGGTGTTCCCCCAATTTCATTCTGTAAAGATTTTTGACAATAAATGTATATATGTAGATACAGCATCTGTAGATTTACCACCATTTAAAAGTACATTTTATGGTCCTATCATCCAAGCACCTTTATTTTTGTTATGGTTCATTGGATATCCTTGAAATAGATTATTCCCTAATTGTCAGTTAATTTTTGATTGTGTGTTTCGCCAACGAAGTGATTACATAACTCCCTGGTTTACTGGATCACGCACCGTTCTCAAGGAAATCTAGTACATATCATTACTTTGTGTGCGATCATTTTGATCGTGGGTTCAGGACTCAAAGCGATGATAGTTGAACATAGTAAACCTCCGGATTACTGAACACTTCGCTGACGATTTTGATGTTATGAAGAAATCTTCTTATCACAGCCCCATAGAGTACTATGTTGTAACTTCTGTCTAGTTATTGTCAAAAAATACAAAATTACAAATTTCACCCAGAGTAGATTAAATCTGCATGTAAGATTTGACACACATACCGTACGATATTTAGAGCAATTGTTCAGATGATAAAAAATCTCATTTTTTAAAAGTAAGTTGGGGGATGAGTCTATGAATCAAGAAGTGCACCTTTAACATTGTGTATTTATGGTAGTAAATGAATAGGAGGAGGTGTATATAAGTCAAATTTAAAGGTGCAATGAGAGATTTCAAATAACAGGTGTCCCTAAAAAATATGAAAAATCTGATTTTTGCACTGGTGTAAAGCTTCTATCAAAAATACCCCCATCTGAAAGGATTAAGCTGAGAACTGTTTCTTTGGTACCAAAATTGACATTTCTAATTTCCTATAGGAGCAAATACGAAATTCAGGCTATGTTTTCTATTGAAATATAAGCATATACAAATCACCTTTTGTTTTCATTTTAAGTTATTTCTGTAGCTAAATAAAATGTAGCAAATCTATTGCATGTCTAATCTATATGAAATCACTACATATTACAGAAAATATGGACAACTTGAAATCTCTCGTTGCACCTTTAAAACATAGGGACATAGTAATCCTCTAAAATTATATAAATGCCTAAAAAAATATTATTTATTGAAAATACCAAAATTTGAAATCATCTGTGCTAATTCAGGGGATCGAGCAACCTGTAGTTTGGTCAATTACAAGCAAAATTACTTCCAAGTCATTGTGAAGTTGTTTGGAAATGATTCGCCCCTTTCACAATTTTTGAAATGCACAACACTCCACGCTGGTTTCCAGTGCATATGGAATCATCGTAATGGTGAAAGAAACTGCTGGTGGAGAGTTGTCAACAATTTCCCAGCAGTTTTCTCCCCATTACTATGAGTCAAAATGCTTTGCAACCAGTAAGTGATGCAGTCAATGCAGTGCATTTTGCAGGGATTGTGAACAGGGTAAATTTAGAGAATAAAGGTATGATTTTGGGAACCGGTACTCTCTTTACGACGAATTGAAACCAAGGCGATACCATTATTTTAAGTGGAAGAATGAGGCAGGAGGCCGAGTTCTTCCACGCAAAAATAATGGTGTCGCCGGTTTCAATTTGTAGTAAAGAGAGTGCCGGTTCCCAAAATCATACCTTTATTCTCATTCTTAGACAGCAATTATCATTTAAGGTCATCTTTAACCCAATTTCGCGATACTTTACGGCTTAAATACAACAAGAAAGGACTGCCATCACCCAGTGAAAACAATCGAACAACCCGCTGAACGCAACAATCATACACAAGGAGACGCAACGTTGGCAGGCGCGCGCGAAAGTAGCAAAAACGCGGTATGACGCAAGCGCTCCAACCTAAAAATAACGTCAATACACAGCGCGTACTACCTGGGTTCAATTGTCGAATTGAACCCAGGCATCAGCCAATGAAATTGCTTACATTTTCACAGCTGTTTAAGAATGAGCCATCACTGTATCCAATCAAGCCCTGAAAGTTGATAATTCACATCAAGGAAATGACTTGAGAGTTTTTGGAAAGGGCACCTTTACATGCTGTTTGTAGAGACTGACAACAGATGCTCTTGGATTTTATTGAAAACATTTCCAATATACTTTTGCACACAATTTTCCCATGGCTCTGTGAAGATTTTGAAAACTACAATTTATTTGCTTTAAAAAGTTATTAATGGACACATGTGTATATTGGGCACTTGCCAAATAGGGCAATGGCCAATTCATAGTAAGGAAAAGAATTAAAAAATTAAATCTTTAGATACCATTATATGAGAGGTACTGATAGAAAACTTATAGTATCAAGTGACTTGGTGTGCTTCGCAAAGTCCTTAGCTGTAGGTCCTACATCAAGAGTGGTTCCTGAAAAGCAGTTATGAAATAGTGCAGTGACGTTTACCTAAGGAGTGGAGTCACAACAATTAAGAATCTGGCTGTGTCATTGCCATCATTGGTGTAATGCAGGGGGGTGTCCACCCTGCGGCTTTGCGGGCCATTTGCGGCTCGCAAAGACGCTCGAATGCGGCCAACGACGGTGGTACTTCCCCAGAAAAAAAATATTTTTAATTTTTTAGTTTTTTGAAATTTAATAAATTTTAAAAAAATGTCATTTGAATTCTTTCAATTTTTCAATCTGAAAAACCCAACTTTTTAAAAATTGTTGGCAAAAATTAGTCCAATGCATATCTGAAACAAAAATGTTCTAAAATTGTGGGAAAAAATTAGACAATTTCCTTCAAACTGAAGCCATATTTTCTCATTTACCTAAAAATGTTAACATTTCTGGCATAAATGAAGGAATTTGTGGTAATTTTGGGTCCCATTTGCAGCAAAAAAATGGTCTTTTAGAGATATGGGTCTTACTTCCAAGATCTCTCGTTAGGCCATGTCATAAAAACCAAAACTTGCTTGAGGCCCGCAAAAGTTGTGGATAAAACCAATGCGGCCCCTGCGTCGAAAAGGTTGGACACCCTGTTTCTTAATTGGAAAAGTAAGGCATACCATATAAAAACTACTTTACATTTGCTTGCTACAGTCTCGTAAAGCACTTGTAGCAGCTGATGAGACATCTCTAAAGCAGAAAGTACCAAAGAAAGAGCAGAAGAATGGAAGGCAAACTTAATGATACCTGGGAAGAGATCAGAGGTGAGCTGATGGAAACCTCTCACGAAGAGGCATATTATTTGGGCTTATACTACCGTACTGAATGATAAGTCCCCCCCTTTTTAAGCGAATTACCTTGAAAATTGGGGGTGGGATAATGCCCTAATTCAAGAGTCAGAAATGTCTTGGCCTACTCGCTACTGTACATTATCATGTTTTGAAGAGTCCCAAGTGTGTGAAAATATCAGAATCCAAAACAGGAAAATGATTAAAATTAGTGATTTACGCCAATATTAATTGGTCTCCCTATGAGTTTAAATGATTGGGCTCGACTGCCTCTTGCCCAATATTTTTGAAACTAGAGATCGATCATTAATGTGAGCATAATCGAGCCAATTTTAATCACCCATACAACCACTTCAGACTTCCAAATTTGTAACTGTTGCAAAATGCAGTTTCTAATAGTACATGTTTTCACCCTCATTCTGAAATGGATTTCATCTTGTTGATGGACGAGCATTATAATGCTAGTTAGTATAATGTAACTTTAGTGATTTTTTTAGCAAAAGACCAAAATAGTCAAAGAATGAACAATTGCCAATCTGATTATGGTGGCAGCCATATTTGGTTTGGCGACCTCTACCTCCCAACTACATATTTTTTATTCAAATGTTGTGAAGATCATATATGAAGTATTATTGTGAAAATCTCTTGAAATATTAGGAATTTGCAATTTGAATTGTATTTTAGTAAATGTAATGATTGAGAAATAAGGAAAGTGAAAAAGTGGGAAATATGCTGCCATCATTAGGCGCCCTGTGGAGCCTACTCAGTACTATGCCCTTGTAA
This sequence comes from Ophioderma brevispina, assembly GCA_023653785.1. Lineage (NCBI taxonomy): Eukaryota > Metazoa > Echinodermata > Ophiuroidea > Amphilepidida > Ophiodermatidae > Ophioderma > Ophioderma brevispina. The sequence continues at coordinate 19,411 of JAMKCH010002039.1, forward strand.
AAATGTTTTAGTTTTTGTCCTGAATTATGAAAACTGAATAATATCAGTGGTTTGTGATTTTTTTTACTGAAATATGGAAAGAGAAAAAGAGAAGACAAATCTGTAGGAATTTTTCCCTCTTGAGTGAAATCGAAGCCTTGGAATTACCCACAAAACTGTCTTTTGTGAATCTTTGACACTTTGCCATGTTCGGGCTCTTAAACTGTATTTTTCCCAAACTTTATAGGTTCCTGACGTCATAGAAACATTCTTGAGTTGGAATATAAATTAAAAATGGAATTGGTAGGCCAATTTTTAGCATGGGATAATAAAGGATCTTTAGAATTTTCTGAAATTTTCCCAATAGGTGTGGGATTTTGCTCAAGTATGTGATCTATACTCGGGTCAGTATGGTTATAGCAGGCACTTGGACCAAGTAAAAAAAAATAAAAACGTTGATAGTCTGGACTTTGGAAAAAAGTTGGTGAGGGAGGCCTTTATTATTTTTTTTCAAAGATAGCCGCCATTATCTAAAATGGCCACCATGATATATGGAAGATTGCGTGTGCATTTGTGGAAATAGTTGTATGCAAGAAGGTGAAGAAATGAACAAACTAAATGAAGGATAGTCTTTAAAATAGACATTTTTTTTATTTTTTGTGCAAGAATTGCAGAAACACATAGGGATCACTTTGTCCAACTGTTTGTTTTGTCTGGTTGTTGATGTCTTGTTGTCGTTGTTGTTGTTGTTGTTGTTGATGTATTTAACCAAACTTGTGTCACACAGGTGCAACATGGCATCCCCCAATTTTTGATGAGGTCGCAGGTCACATGCCAGGTTCAAGGTCATGTGAGTTCCAAGTTGTAAATAGGCTGAAATGTAAAATTGACCTCATTTGAAAAGTTGAAGTTTCAATTGGAATTAAACTTGATCATAAGGTGCAACATGGTATCCCCCCCCTCATTTGATTGATGAGGTCAAAGGTCGCAAAACCAAGGTCAGAAAGGTCATGTGAGGTCATTGTCAAATAGCTGAAAAGTAAAATTGACCTCATTTGAAAGTTGAAGTCACATTGGAAGTAAACTTGAACATAGGTGGCAACATGGGATCCCTCATTTGTTGATGGAGGTCAAAGGTCGCAATATCAAGTCCAAATGTCCGATGTTTTACGCCTATGTGATTCACTAACCTCGACGGCAGGCGACACACGCGGTCCGAGACCGCGGTATTTTTTTTTCAGAAATATTTATGGTGTGACCTGTGTTTTTCCCCTTTAGCATTCTTTTTGGTGGGTGTTGTTGCTTTTTAAAAAAATAGACAATAACAAAAAAATTGGTGGTGGCAGTGGCAGCAATCCAAAATCGGAGGGCGGACGGGGACCGATCACTAGGTTCTTTTATTTTTTTTACTTGAGCTTTGACTTCCAAGGATCAGGAGCTACTAAAGAGAAAGCAGAAATAGAAGGTACTTAATGGTAACCTGGACAGTTAGATGTCAGCTAAAAGAACGTAATGATAAGAGCTTAATGAGACTTTTCATGAAAGCAGAAGTCTACTAATGTGAGAGCAAAAGAAATTACAAGGCAATGCTTAATGGAACTTGGATAGATCATAGGTGAGCTAAAAAGACTATAAGGATAGGAGACATAAGTAGGTTCTACTAATTGCAGTGAGCAACTTCAGGGATCAGAAGCTACAAATGTGACGCAGAATATTAGAAGGCAGTTCAATGGTCCCTTAGGATGAGATGATCCAACAAATCCATACTAATAGCCGGTGTAACAGGGGTTCACTTGTCAGAGGAGGAAAATTCCTGGTTGTTGAGGTGGTTTTGAGGGCTGTTTTTGAGGCGATTTTCCTTGTGGCAGGTAAATTTCCCGGTGAGCATGTAAAAGAGTCTGATTTCAGCATGATTTTTTTAGGCTTCGTTTTTTTTTTCCCGGTCAAAGCTCCTAGGGGGGAACCTGTTCCCCCCCCCCCTCCCCCGAACACAGTTGAGAGTACTGAGACCGGACGTGACCCCTTAATGCCCATGCAGAGCACAACTTTGGTGAGGGTCTCTCTAGCTGCCCATTTCAGAGTCAACATGGCCAATGCAATGTTATCTGTAGGAGTAGCATCCTTTCTTGTAAAATCAACTTTTGACCCCCCAGTCACCCCAAATGACCTTTGGTTCAAATCTAGTCTGTACTTTTGTAGAAGAAGCGTTTAATCACATACATAAGTCACATGATCATACTTTGTAGACTGTAGGAGTCTTGTTTTTTAGTGAAATCACTTTTTGAGCCCAGTGACCTCATCATGATCTTTGACACCAATCCTAGGCATATGACATAAATGGGTTAGGTTACTGGAACCTGTAACCAAGTTTTTTGGTCAAATCGTGCAAGGAAATGTTAGAGCTATAAGTTACAGAAGTGTTCACAAGAAAGAAGAAGAAAGAAAAATGAAAAAACAGTACAGATACAAACACAGTCGAGTTTTTTGACTGTGTAATAGCAATATACGTAAGGGGGGCTTTGATAGTATTGTATTGTAATTTTAATGTAAGGAGAATGCAAAAAGGAATTTGTTGAAGTTAAGTATAAATTTTAAGTATATATTATCTGTTTTTATTTTGTGTGTTTGTGGTCTTCACAGATGCTGTTGGGGCCCTGTTGAATCGTACTTTGCCTCTGGAAACCATCACCTGAGAAAATTGCACGACTATTAGAGGAAACTGACGTATCTTGGCTTGAACATCGGAGCAAAGGAACTTCAGTGACAATGAAGAAATGGCTGAGACCAGATTTGGGCCGGGCCAAGGAGGAGTAGAGAGTGCTTCAGCCTGTTAGAGCTTCTAAAAAGAGAGAGTGGAAGTACACATGTCCTACTTTGCTACATTTACTTCATACCATTGTTACGTACTTATGATACTCTCATCAGTATTGTGTAGAGTTATTTACCATGCGGCGCCGAGTGGAGTGTGACGTATTTAACATGGCTCGGACTTTTCAAGTGGTGCGCATTGCCCACTCTTAAAAATTCTTAAACAACTTTAGTCTTACATGTAGTCTGTATCCTATCTCTGCATATTAAAAGTACATTCATGATCCCTAAGAACTCATGTATGGTTTTATTGTCACTAAATATCCCCAGAAAAGGTTATTTCCAAATTTTTCAGTTAATTTTGACCAAGCGTTTCTGGATGTTTATGCACAAATGTTTGTATCCTCTGCCCTATAGGTCACTCTGTCACTGCAAACCGACAGAAAATACAAAATGTACTAATTTCTTTAAGAGCAATTGAATTATGCCGGCAACGTAACATTGGCACATACTATACTTAGGCCACCAGTTCAGATGATAAAAATCTCACTTTTTTTAGGCAAAAGTCTAAATGAGGCTATGGATCACGAAATGCCCCTTTACCTGGGATATCATGCAGTTTATAAACTGCTACGGTGGCCGAAAGTGTGTAGTCTGTTGTCACAGACGGCGAAAGTATTATCTAAATTTGTACCCGCGAGAGATTAACGTTATCAGTCCGTAATAGCGAATGTATGCAAAGGAAACTAATCTCAATATCTCCGGAAATCAAGGGGTTCTGTGGAGATTTTTGCATCAGGAGGGTCCTTATATGTTTTGTTTTGAATATGGTAGCGAATTGGGTCGGAAACCATCTAGAACCTAGCCGAGAAAATTGACGTTTTTGTCGGGTACTTACATTGTGTGCTCGCAAGACGAAAATGAAACACACAATCGCGTAACGGCCGCCTCCCTGTTTTCCCACATACCTTTTGGTATTATTCCCAGTACCTTAAGATTTTCAAAACGCTGGTTTCAATTTACGGCAACTTTTTTGTTCAATTTTCGAAAACAGGATTACTCTTACGCGGACCGCCGTAATACACTGCCAGTGGAACATAAAAAGGGCTGACCAGATGATGTCCCGCTGAGGGCGACCACAATTTTCAAACAATCGATTTTTGTGCATAATACATAATGCCTGCCCATATACTAATCACTGTGTGAAATAACTAACTCAATCTAAGTCCTTCATATAGAAATCACACTTTGTTATAAAATTCTGCATCGGACTTTTTTTATACACGTATCCTATGCATTGTTATACTGTGCATAATGCTTATGCTGAAAACGAAACATCCGCTTCATCTCTAACTTTGGGAATTAATTTAGGTTACTATCTTTATTTCTAGTTGTCTAATTTTAATTTCTACTACCCAAAAAATATATATTTCGAATTTCTGGAGTCGGCCTTTAATCTTATTGCACTTTACTACCAGTGCAGCTAGGACTTGTGTACCCATTTATAAGTACTGGGTGTGAGTAGGCATTTTGAAGGTATAGTGCGTTAGCCTCTACCTTGGTTGACTCACAACCTTTAAGAACCTAAAGATTTAATCCATGTTTCTGCATTCACTCATCCCCCATGTGGTTTAGTGGGGTTAGAACACCCTGTCCAGTATCCCTGAGGTTGATGTCAAATCCGATTGAGACTACAGTTTTTAAGCATTTGTGTGCACTGGTCGCTCTAGGGAAAGGATCAAAGTTCCTTAATCAATAGTTGTGATGATTGTTGTAGTTGAAATGATTCTCGTTGTAGTTTTAATTGCAATTTTGCTGCTGTTATGAAATAATGCTGCCTATGGCCTGAATCACGTTTTCAGTTCTGGAGCGTGCCATGATGTTGCGTAATGCATCACGTGTCATGTTGGCATGGGCTTGGAATGCCTCGCAGAATGTATCACAGAATGTAAATGATTCCTGGACAAGCGTTTTACCTTTTGAATCAGAGTGCAATAGCTAACAATTTCACTGATGAAACCAATGCCATAATACAGAGGAACACGCCACCAAGCTTTTGTAGGTAAGTGACAATATACAAAAAAATAATTTGTCAAGTAATTTTTTCCATTTTTCGGCCATTTTGAGAAAAGATTGGTTCAGGCTTTTAACGCTGATGTCACAAGTCATAGGACGAGAAAACCATTGGAAGGTGGTGATTTCCCATATGGGCCGATAAGCGGGGATTGGTTTCGGTGGGGTTTGTGTGGTGGGGGGGGTGGGGGGGGTGGGGGGGGTGTTGGAGTCCGCCATGCAACTAGCACAAAATGCGCCATATACAGCTTTTCCCAAAAAATGTTAACACTCGGACCACATGCTTTTGATAACAAGAAAGTACGATGGGTCCTTGTTGGTATTTCTTTGAAGCCAATAACACACGCTTTAATTTTCCATTTAATTTCATTCCATCCGATACGACGTAAAACAAAGATATGCTTCATCATTGCTTAAGAAGGCAAAATCATCTTGGTCTGATTTCTGCCTTAGAACAGGTCGAATGCATGATGCAACATAATACACTTGGCTTCATAGCACATCTTCTTTTCCATCTTAAAAAGAAACAAATAGATTTTGTATGTTTTTCTATTAAAGAAAAGCCTTTGAGATCTAACCCCTTGTGTTAAAACCACACTTCATCGTTGGATCTACCACAACTGCTCTTTAACAAGAAAAATGTTGGCTTGAGTTCTTCTTGCATTCTTGTCCGTGAAGGAATCTGTATGACCTGCCACTGGTGTCTTTATTCCATTCTGGCATGCTTCACTATCCCTGTAGGTTTATTATCGGAAGTTTCTCTTAACTTTTTTGTTTTTGTTTTTGTTTACTTTGAGTGTTTTTGTTGTGTTATTCTGCCTATACAGAATCGGGGTTCGATTTGTTTTTGGATCCAATAAGGAAGTGTATGATTGTGGGTTTAGTTTGGTTTTGGTTTTAACATGCCTGTGTACTTTTGAGCGATTTTGATAGTGCTAACGCTGCTAATGAAAGTGAACTGACGATTAATATTTGAAAAACAAAGTATTACGATCTAAAAACAATGCTCAACCACTTTATGAATAATGAGGTTCAAAAAGGGATTGTAAATATCTTCAATAAGTTCAAATCCATTCTACACATCGCATTGAAATGATATAAACGGCAAATAAAAGCTATTTTTATTTGCTTTAATAAGCCTACCAAACAAAGATCCCATGTATTACTTACTTTTTTAAAAATGGGCTGTGTCTCAAGTTAACATTTTTTTTGGGAAAGGGTACAGCCTGTCTATTTTACCTGACTGAACGATAGCGGAACTGAATGGTAGCCGCTAGTTGCCCCACCGAACAAAGTTTCGGGAGGGGACTATAAATTTGGGCTCCGCCTATATGTCCGTATTTCCTGTAGGTCCTTGATAAATGTTACCCTGGACATTTGGGCATATCTTTTTTTTTCCGGATGAGCTAGAGTAAGCCAAAATGTGGGTATATTGTAGAAGTGGAACCCGCCTACTTACCATGTAAATTCACATATTCCCCCCAGGGTCTTCCCTGGTCCTGTCAGGGGTAGGGGATGTCGGTATGTCCGTAGTCCGTGAAAAATGTTACCTGGAACATTTGGGGCATATCTTTTTTTCTGGGATTAGCTAGAGTAGTCCAAAATTGGTATATTGTATTAAGGCGGAAACCCCCTACTTACCATGTAATTCATTTCCCCAGGGTCTTCCCCTGGGTCTGTGTGGTCAGGGTAGGGAAAAAGGTCAATATTGCACAAAATGTCAACATTGGCCATATTTTGTACGATTTATCTGGAGTCCGTATGGGCCTATACGATGATCTAACTTGTGGAAAGAACAGGTTGATGAGTTCTCGACCTGATTATTTTTTGGGTGTAAAATATGCTAATTCATATCTAATTTGCCATAATTTTGAAATTTCCTCAAGGCCTTGTGTACAAGTTTCAATGGAGTTCCGTAAGGCGTATAATTATTAACACTTGGTGGAAGGAAGCGGACTTAGGATTTCTTGGCCTGATTAGATTTTGGGCATATTTCGGGCAATTAAATATGCAATGAGCTAATTAATATCAAAATCAGTGTAATTGCAAGGTGGGGTAGACAAAGCATAATACCACAACAAAGGTATTAACATCTGTAGTACCCATGTTTTCATTGAAAGGTTTTTTTAAGTTCTGGTTGCAAGCATGTGGATCATTCGTTGGGTTGCCAAGCCTTTTAATCTGGAATGTGAAAACGTACAATTTTCAGTGTTTCGCACCTTTCCAGACCCCGTACATGGCCCAAATTTTGAAATGTGGTTACATATTTTTTTCAAAAATAGTTGTTTGCCAAATTGAATAAATTATCATATTTTTACTAAATTTAGTGAATTTAAGGGATTTTTGCAAGATTAATTTTAAGAGTTTTTCTGAGGTCCTTTCACCAAAGGTAACCATTTTTGGGATTCGTATTGTACACTTTACATCCATTTCAGTTGCATTTTTGCATTTAGTGATCCCGACATTCGGCAGGGACAAATTTTACGCATCTCGTAAATACAAGTTCGCCTGTGTTAGGAATAACATGTCATTTTGGAATGGCTATTCGTTTCACTTACATTCTGAACAATCCAAAGAAATGGTCATAAAGGCTGCCAACTGGCCTTCGAATCAAAGTGTTCATTGTGTGTCGTGCGAATGATATTGAGAAACGATGGCGATGATTGAAGACTACGCCTTGCAAGTGACTTGGATCAGTAGACGCCCTATTGCTTAATTATTAATGATTGTTGTGCATGTTAGTATGATCAGGGCAAACGGTGGTCCAGTGGTTTGAGCGCTCGTCCCGCATCCAAATGGCGTGGTTTTTTCGAGTCCCACTGCGGCCAACGTGTCTTTGTGCCCTTGAGTAAGTCCCTTTACCCTTAAATTCCTCCTCTCCACCCAGGTGTATAAATGGGTACCACCCGCCGGCAATATTCAATGCTGGGGAAGTAACCGACTCGCTGTAGAGGAGTGTAGCTAGCCCCCTCACAACATATATGTTGGATTCCGGCCCAAACGCTTCGAAAGAGAGATGGGCCCTCCATTCCTGTGTACAGGTCCCGTCCCCTTTTACTTTTTTTTATGATCCACTTCTCGATCTATGGGGCCTTGCATGTGTTTAAAAATGTTGTTTTTTCCACTTAGTACAGGAATTTTACTTTCAGTTTGATGGCCTAGTTTTTTGCTTACATTTTTAAAATATCTTTGTAGTTGGCTTTCAGATTACTTGCCAATGCAACAGTGTAAATGTTATGATGGTCAAATTCTGTACCTTAGTGTTGTTGTCATAAACCATAATACAGTTGGTTGCAGTTATTTTATTTAAATAAAATGCTTCAGCTCAAGTAAACTGGGCTATTACTGTATTTTATAGACTATATTTGGCCGTCACACAGCCATATTGTGAGGGCAATTTAATGATGTTAAATGGCTGGTAGGGTTTAGTTGGCTGACTGTCTACATAATGGAGGGCATGTGGAATAATTCCACTAGTCCATTCTACCATCTAAACTGAATAGCCAATTAACTTGTTAGATGATGAGTGGTCTGCTCTTTACATGGCCCAGGTTCAGAATCTTACTAAGCTTATTTGCATGTTTTTTCAATACATGATTATTCCACTCTAACAACTCATGCCCAAACAGCCGATTCAGTTCAAATTTGGTCGGGTTATAGAACATGATGAGGGCTACTGCTGTATTATTTTCCAGCTTATGAATATTGATTAGCTCATTTGCATAGTTTTGAATAAACTGCAATTAATTGTTCTGTTGGCCTAATTTCACCTACAAATACTTAATGCTAACAATTAAAAACCAACTTGTGGTTGCACAACATAATTCTTGTTTGTCGTTATTGTTATAAGTAAACATACCCGGTGAGGGTTAATTTGTTTAAAACAATTCATTCGTTCTGTGTATACAGGTGTGTTGGAACTTGTTGACGGTAATGTCTCTGCTGCTCAGGATGAACTTACCAATGCATCCATGATACTAGATGAGGCCCAGAAGTTACTGGATGATGCTAACAGGGCACTAGAGGTATGGCGACTTACCAGATTTTAGAGTTGGTTTACCTGAAGTTATTACTTGTTGTCAGTCACAGCTGTGTGATCCTGTGCAAATTGTTCCTTTTAATTTTATTAATTTTATTTTAATCTTAAGCAGGAAAAGAATTTATGTACCTGGTAATAAGTAGGGGCATGTAAACGCTATCACTGTCCAAAACAAAAAAAAAAGCAACAGAAAGTTTTGTGGGATTATTGATGTGTATAGACCTTTCTTCCATGTGTTCGTCCATCAATGATGAAGATGACCATGACAAGACAAATAATTCAAGGGATAAAAAATCCTCAAAGAAATTGCAATGTCATGACTTGTGCACGGGTTGGTTTACAGTGAGGGAAAGTTGCGCACTGTCGACTTTACTCTCTCGTCCAGGCTCATCTGACAAAGTCAAGACAACTGGAGATGATACTGGATGCAGTGGACAGCCTAATGTGACTTTCGGCTGTGTTGTTCTAAACAAGAGTTCCACTACCCCTACTCAAATGGAATAGAACCTAAAAGGAAAGGGTTCAGTATTTGGTCCAGTTGCTACCCGTACTGTATCATATGGGGATACACCCGAGCCGCCAACCACCAACCGTTGTGAATATGTCCACACGGGTTGATGTTTTTGGTATCAATGTTACTAATCATCTCGGGGCTCAGGTGCCTCTAACCCTACCTAGTCAACTTAGCTGATGACAAACCACTAAAACCTAGGCAACTGGTGACTTGAATGCTGAGAAAGAAAAGGAAAATGAGCTATGGGAGGTAGAGGTCCCTCTAATCCTCACTCTGGAACAACCCAATCCAGCCACCACCCTTTCTTCCATAATTGGCCCTTTGCTGCCATTGATGGGCTAAATTTGGTGTTAGTGCTGTTGACTGTGCTTTGCTAGCATTCAATCTGCCTAACTTAATATTTTTGAATTATGAAAGCAAGGCAGATTGATTATAGTCCATTTCTCTACCTCCGTGCAGTGATGTCATAACCTTGACGCAGCTTTTACGCACGCATCAAGATTTACCGTCTTTGTGCGCGTGTGGAAAAACGCTGTCGCTTTACACCAGCGAGCGCGGTTTACTGGTGCGACCATCAAATCTCGCGCTGACATCACTGCACGGAAGAAGGGAAATGGAGTATAGTTGAGCATTGGCGATGGTGTTCATGCTGGGTTTACGCCATTAGTGGCAGGAAAGGGCCATTATGGATACCGTCTATAGGCTTAAAAAATCTTAACTTGCTTTTAAATAGTGCCCCCTATTGTCCAATCTGCTTAGATATCTGTGTAACATTATGATTCAATTCTCGGCTGCAAAATATGTAATAAATTACCATTAGTTGCTTTCAGGTAGCTTATTTTCCTGATGCTTTGTACCAGAGTCCCAGTATACAAAACAATGACCGATTTTGTTTTGCCATCTAGAATATGCCTATTAATTAGCTCTTTTGCATATTCCTGTTGATTGAAAATATCTTATATCAGCATACAACTGATATGGAATGATCAACTGGTCTGATACTTGGTATAAGAGTGCCAGTATTCATTTTGATATTTCTCGTTCATTGAAAAACTAGTGTGTAGCAGCATGAAACATTAATAAAGGATGATTATTTATAAAGGATGAAGGCAATTAAGTAGCTCATTTGCATATTTCTTCTGTTTCTATTGAAAAATTGTAAGCAACATATCACTAATATGTGATGAACCTAGAGTTTCAGATCCTATATCTTCAACACTTGGACTCCTCAAAGCAAGTATATCCTGATACTTGGTACAAGGTGCTAGTGTACGCAATCAGATTCCCTATTTTTTGTTTGTTATGTAATTATCATTTGAGTAGAACAATCTTTGAAATACTTGTTGGAACATTTTGGAAAAGTGTTGCGCCATCTCTCGCATCCAATGTTGATTGGCAGTCCTGCCAATTCCCAAACATTGATTGATGGGTGTTGGTGAATGGTGGTTGAAGTGGAAGGGTTGGTGATAACGGGGGAACAGGAACAGGGCTTGTAGGTTCTTAATTCTGCCCGTGCTGATCTATTGGCAGTGAGTGTTCCAACTATTTATTTCCTAGAGTGAACTTATTTTCATTATCAGGATACGGCCTAGTTCTTTCAAAACCATTTCAATGGAACGGCAACTTTTAAATTATCGCAGATGTCCATCTTAAGAATCCTTCCTATGCAGTTAAAATACTTATGTAACATTGTGACATACCCCCACAATATTTATTATCTAAAGAATGGAATGTGTAACTTTATCAAAATGTTGATTGTGCGTTGTTTTCTTGTTGGCCTCACTTCTGTTATAGTCCGTGTCTCTCCCTCTGTGCAGTGATGTCATACTTTACAATACAAACATTTACACCCGTGTAAAAAATGCCGTCTTTGTGTGCGCGTAAAAGCGGCATCGCTTCAAGTCAGCGTGAGTGATTTACTCTTACTCTTGTTTGCGACCAACAAATCTTGCTATGAACGTCACTGCACGGAGGTAGAGACACTTGCTATACCTCAAATTGACTATTCCATCACATGTCCGATGTTAAAAGAGACCTGCTATGAATTCCAGCACATCTGCAATGCTTTGATATTTTGCAGGACTCTCAATTGGATGTCTCTTCCACTGGAGGCAGCTGTACTGAACTAGAGCCTCACATCCAATTCTACAAGTGAAGGTTGAGACATGACCCTTGGTGAATCTTTCTAAGGAATATTCAAAAACCTCACAGGCTTAGTACTAGACAGGTGAGATAATGGCATGCAAGAGTGGATGCGCAGTGGTTAAAGCAATAACAGCACATTTTTGAAGAATGCCGCCCAATTTTCAAAATTTGATCTTTTTGCACATTATGTTTGGTAATTGTATAGGAAACTAAACCTAGAACACGAATGTTCAAAAATGCGTATTTATCATTAAAATAAGCGATTTTGTTAATTAGACTTGGGATCCCAGATTTTACTTAACGGCAGAACTAGAAATGCTTCAAAAATGTGTTTTATAAAATTTCTATATTGCTTTAATCTGTTTGGCTCGTATTCTTACAGGGAGTCTAACTTTAAGACATTAGTTTAACCAGGGTTAGTCCTACATGATGGACTTTTTGCTTTCATAATACTGTGAATTCACACTATGAGAATATCTCCGCTTGGATGGGCTGGAATGGCCCTCCATGAGAATTTTCTCAAACCTTTTACATTTTTAAGAGTATGTTAAAAGGTCCACTCATGTATGACTACCCTGGTTTAAATCCCAGGTCTATAGTTAGACTTCTTTTAGAACACCAGCCATATAGTCCTGGTTCCCAGACCATGTTAGGTTTTTTTTTGTCACTTGATAAATTGTCAAGAGTACCGATGAAAATCCTGATTTGGTTGTACATTCAGCAAGGCCATAGAGAGTGATGTAAGGAACTGGACTCTTCCATTTAGAATGTTCATTTGGTGAGGCCATCTCAAAAGTCACGACTTAAGTATTTAACTAGCATTGAAAGGGTTGTTTTTGTTGTAACCCCACATCAATTCTATAAAAGGCATTCAGAAATCATTGGAGAAGCTCACAGAATAAATGGAATTATATTTTACAAAATACCATGCACATTTTCCGAAATCGCCGGGAAACCCTATATTATTAATATATTTATTGTTGCGTTGATTTATTTTGCCATATTTGAAACAACAAATGCAAGGCCATCTCCCTTTTGCCTATTGACATATCCAGAACTTTAACCTGAACGGATACATTAGCTTGGATAGATTATAGTTATTATATTGCTCTGTGTCCTTGGTTGTCATTTTGATTCGGAGTGTGACATTCCATTGTAGTTGGTTGGGTGATTCTTTAGGACTTTGCTGGCAATGAAATGACTCAACCAATACTCACATTTTGCTCCTGTAGTTTGTTACGTGATACCCGTGAGTTGGCTGGCAATGCAGTGAAGGCCGCTAATGCTTATCAGGACATAACAGATGCTATCAATGCGGCTGAAGCAGCACTCAATGCAAGCAAATACATTAACACTGGTTATGTTACATTTTTGCTCCTGTAGTTTGTTGCGTGATACCCGTGAGTTAGCTGGCAATGCAGTGAAGGCTGCTAATGCTTATCAGGACATAACAGATGCTATCAATGCGGCTGAAGCAGCAGCTAAGGCAGCACTCAATGCAAGCAGATTGGCTGAAGAAGAGGTAACACTGTCTGGTTTATAATCTCTAAGATTTTTTGTAAAATAGGACTTCATGATGTCTACCAAAATGTAGTTTTTATCTTTAGCCCTCTGTTGTATACAAAAGAGGGTGCCCTTGTGTTACACTCTTAATAATCCAGTGATGGCAAAATGTTGAAAACTGTTCACAGGAAAAAGGGCCTACTGGTTTTGAATGTGACTTTATGAACTCACCAAAGAGTTAATGGGTTGAATGTGTGATTAGCTGAATCATCATAGTAGGTATGCTCAAACGAAAAGCTATTTGTAAGTTGAACTTCAAAAGTGGAACCAAACTTGAGTTCATAGGTGCAATCTGGGAATCCCTCATTGTTGATGAGGTCAAGGTCATGTGCCCAAAGGTCAAAGGTCTGTGGAGGTCAGTTTGTAAGATATCCGGGGGCAGCCCACCGCTTATATTCCTTTAAATATAGCAACGCGGAAAAGCCGAGAACTGCAAATTCTAGTTTTTAGTTTATTTCCTGCACATGTTACTGCATTTTACTTTATACAACACGCCAGTCTATTTATTTGCATATGTGCGTTGGCATTTCATGGGCATGGCTTCTTTATTCTTTAGTGCCGGTATTAGACAGTTATCTTTTGTTGACTCTTAGACCCTATGATAAACATATGTTATTGGCCTCATATTATAATGTTTAAGAGAGAATAAAGGCATTGTTTTTAGCCTCAGTCATGTATCTGTTGTGTGATATAAACATGTGTGAAGCATTAATTGTTTTTTTTTTTTTTAAAAACAGGGGTTTTTTTTTTTTTTTTTTTTTTTTTTTTTTTTGGGGTTTTTTTTTTTGCTTTCCCCTACTTAAGATAATGCTATCGCCAATGTTTTATATACCCAACAATACACAACAGAGGCTAAACAATACCTTTATTCTGAATAAAAATGACCAAGATTACATTGTACCAACATCGTGTGTGGTGTTTAGGGGGGTAGGAGTATGGCTGCTTCAAATCAAATCCATTTGGGGCCCTGAATTTAAAAGTTTTACAATAAATATCTTTATGCAAAATAGATCTTATATCAAAATGGCACAATTTTGCTGGAACTCGAGTCTGAGTCTTTTGTTGGTCCCCGAGTCTGTGTCCTTGGTGTCCAAGACAAAGTCCTTGAAGAGTCTGGACTCGAGTCCTTCAGCACTGATGCTTACCGACGTATTAAATCGCACCTGAAGTGGAAAAAGCCAAAATGATATCCTTAGACATAGATCGTATATTTTAAAGCAGAACCTGATCGGTGATCGATTTTATATGGATATGTTATTACCCTGTGTGCCATTCGTGGTGATTTAAAGCAGCCCACAACTCCTTTGGTGACTATTGCTGAATTATTGCCGATGTCCTTATGCATAATATTGATCACGTGTGACCAATCACACCAATGTACCTGTATTTTCTCGGGTTGCAATCGGTTCGATACATAAACAATTCAACAAGCAACCATATCGCCGAACTTATCATCTTCGTTATGCATGAGGCGAGATACTGTGGAATGTCCAGTGGACCAATAAAATGCAGTTTTGGCTCTGGCTTCGGCTGCCATTGCATGAATAGTATACCTCACATCTGATACATGTGGGAAAGTTGAATTGGGTGAAGGGTCAAAAGTGGATTTTTTTAGGGAAAAACATCAACAACTTTTGAGATTTGTAACAATTGTAGTCATCGCTTATTTTTGCCAAAAATCACCACTTTCGCCTTCTGCCGGTGAGGGAGATGGGGTCCAAACTGAGGGAGGAAAGAAAACATATTTGGGGGAAATTTCCCCATGCCCCTCCCCGGTGCCAGACTGGTTATTGTATTTGGTGTGTGAAGGCATTTCTACCCCGATGATGATGTGGATTTTAAGAATTGTCCTACATAACAAAAATATTTTTAAAAAAAATGTTGATAAATTTGGGAAAATGTCTATTAGGCCTATAGTTACAACAAGTTTGCTCTGTAAAAAGCAACACAGACACGTATCGGAAGCGGAGCAAATATTTTTCACAAATGGCTGTACCATTTGGTAATAAGCACGTTGAATATTAATCTGAAAATAGTCTTTCAAAGACTAAATGTGTGAATTTTTGTGCGAAGTACTATGTTGTGAATAAACTGGCTATCGAATAATTTTCTATCATTAAAATGTCTTCAATTTTGTAGGCTATGCCCAAATCAAGGTGAAATTCTTAGTTGATGTTGAATTTTAATTTTGCAGTTTCAAATGCCATGGACCGTATATTCATGGCGGTGCCAGAAATGCCGCCACTGAATGTCTAATCCATAACATGCTTCATGTTCTTCCAATATTCCATGGGTTTGCCTATGTTCGATATGGTGTCCCTACAATTGTTGTTCTTATTGCGCGATGTTCAGAACGCTCGCGGGCCAAGTTCCAGCTCGATTCATTTATCCTGGCTTTATCACATCGTGTCGTGCACCTATCGCTACATGCAATAGTGTTTTGGCTTGCTTCAATCTCGCTCTTTTAGCGGTTTTTTAACTCATGGCCTCAATTTTCTTACGTTTTTTCACATTAATATATCATTTGTCTTCCTCCTCTAAATAAAGCATGTTTCCACACAATCGTGGTTCTGCTTTTTAGTCAACCCTTGTCACCATACAGTTATTTTTTTGGAATTCCCTCTTGCCCTTTAGTTTCTCTCCCTCCTCGTCTCTCTCTCTCTCATCTCTCCACACCCCAATCCCCATCTCTTCTACATATCTGTTCACTTCTCTCCTGCTTTATCTGTCGCCCTACTTTCTTCTTCCTATAACCGCCCAGCCCTCCTGTCGTCCTGGAGCCCAATTGTGTTGGACAAATTTCCTCATCTTCTTCTTCTCTTTTTCTCTTTCTGTTTGATCTGTGTAAGAACTGATTTTTTTCCGGTTGTCCGATAAATTTGGGAAATGGTCTATTTTTAGGTAATACAAGTTTGCGTCTTGTATAAAGCACACAGACACGTATCGTAAGGAGTCAACATTTTCACAAATGCTGTACTATTTGGTAATCATGTTGAAAAATTTTCAATCTGAAAATATTCTTTCAAATGACTAAATGTTTGAATTTTGCATAAGCACACAAAAAAAAGACAATAATTTCACCCCTGGTCGGGGACTGACAACCGTATGACATATTGATATTGGTTTTAAGCTGGCGCTTTCAAGACATAGGATTTGGCGAAGCGAATGTGCCAAATTGGGGTTCTTGGTGATAGGCACACAAATTGCCCCAAATATAAAAAAGAGTCTTTTGAGTGAAAATTGAGGCAACATTTTCTAAAAGTAGAGGTTTTGGGGTGAAAGATTAAAAAAAAAATCCAGGGCCTTTCTCTAAAATTGCAGGGGATTTAAATAAAATCCCAAGATTGTAGATAGTGACCAACCCATTTTAGATTTAGATTAAATATTATAGATTTTAGAAATATTCAAATCTCTTCAATCTCTCAAATTTGAATTTAAAATCAAACAGGGTGGTCACGTACCACATCTTTTGGGATTTTACTTAAAATCCCTGTTACCTCATGTGTGACTTTTGAAATGGGGACTCCCCGGCTCCTTTCACCCCTTGGCATGTTTGTGGGAAGTACGAGAATCGATCTATGGTGTCTGGTCATCATCGGCACCCTTAAGACGGCATCAGGACATGTGGGGGGATCGCCGTCGGGAGGAAGTCAGCCGGTGAGGGGCAAATTCCTCCCACAGAGGTACCTCCAAATGGCTGGATTTCTCCATTTTTCATTTTCACCAAAATTTTCCTGATTTTAGCTCATTTTGTTTTTTTGTCGCAAAAGGGGTACTGCCTCCCCATTTTCCCCCTATTGGCTACATTACCGATGGCCCTTTCCTCCGACCTCCACCAGCTTACCCCATTGAGGGGTCTTTGGTAGTGCACTTCTAAACTGTCGACGGTTTAAAATAGATCCTTAAATTATCTCATTTGCCTTAAAGTCAATCATATTATATTTGACTCAAGCTAATGATGTTTAATATTCATGCAAAAAAGATTAATTTTTAAATCCTAACATTGATTGGTCACTCACTAAAATCTCATGATTACTGTAAAATCCTGAAATTTAGAGTGTGTGAGTCTCCATGGCTGGCGACACCTTGGCAGGAGTGTTCACCTGATTACAGCTCATTTGGGATCAATCTTGACTTACTCGTTGAAGGTCATAGTGAACATAGCCTACATTGTGGCATCGGAAGAGGCAAATAAAGAAGGCTTGGAGAAAATATTGTAATGTCATGAATTAAGTTTGCGTCATGAGAATAGTGATCAAACCATTTAGTGACTGCTCTCCCATATCAAATCAGCTAGCATTTTTTGCCGGCCGGGCAACCGCTATTGATTTATGAATCATACACCGAGCTGATTTCCTTTACACCAATGTTACTGTAAACAATTGCATTTTCCTTTTGAGAAGTGGAATGCCCGCAAAATACCTATAACAAAATCCCCGCATAAAAGATGGGCCAACCATTGACCCCATGGGGTCACAACACCCATTTTGACCTTGCTCTTCTCTTATCTGTTGTGGCAGCAGCAGGAGCTGCGTCCACCTCGCGTATCTGTCTAACTGCGCCAACTTTGAGATTTTATTTTTTCAGACGGATGGGTCTTCTTCATCGGAATACTCTCTATATATATACCTCACCATTACTGGATTTATACTCTGGATTAATATTAATTGAATATCACTCTATCCTGTCGGAAATAGCTGTTGTGTTTTTTTGCCCCGGAGAGTTTTCTTCTATATATATAAATCTTTTTGCCGCCGTTGCGGTCATGTGATTTTTGTGCGGGCAAAAAGGTCAACAAAAAGGTTAACAAAGCCATTGCCGCACGTGTTTGCGTGCTTTGGATGCCTTGATTTTTGTGAGCCTGTTTCGGTTCTTGTAGTTTCTTTACTATCAATTAAACAGTTCTATTGGGTGAGTTTGTCGAATTAGTTTATTCTATGCTTGTTTGTATATTTAATAAATATGTGAAACTGGATTTGGAAAATTCTTTAAACCGTGGTGACTTTGTTAGCCCTGGCGACGGTATCTTTGTCTCCGCGTTGGCGGGCCGGGTCTTATCGCGGCACGCCTTTGTTTTTAATCGCTCGTTTTCGTTCCCGACACGCGCGCCCAGTTGGCTCGCTTCCCCCTCTTTTTTTTTTTAGCAGTTTTTTGCGCTCGCCGCCACCGCGACCCTCTTTCTTCCTCCCGGGCGTTCATTACCGGTCTCGCTTCCGCTGTCCCTTTTATACTGGCAGGGATCGGCCCAAGAAAACCCTGGCGTCACCATAGCCAACACACTGCTACCGGACGGACTGCAGCCGCCAATCCCACAGGGAAAGGGCAGTAGGCATACCATCGCTAGCCTGCACCGATAAAGAAACGAGCTAAATCAGGCGAGCCAGCGCAGGCAGCGTGCTAGCCAGCAAGCCCCGCAGCCCCCTTGGATCCGCCGACTAGCACAACTATGAAGAACCAAGGCTGGCCCACCGTGATTTCCCGCATCCGCCAAATCCCATGGAAAAAGGCAAGTCACCGCGCTAGCCTGCAATCCGGAGAAGCCCCTAATGGCTAGACCAGCCAGCAGGCCGGTAGCGAGGTAGAGGGGCGAAACTCCCGAGAGAGAAACGCCCTACTAACACGCCATGAAGTGAGCCAAGGCTACAACATCTTTAGGTGTTCCCAAAGCAGCGGGGCCGGCCTGGAAGAACCTCGGACCGGAGCCCGAAACACCACCCCCCCCCTTTCCCTTAGCGAAACATCGAGCAGGGAAACTGTGTTCATTGGCGAACCATTGAAAACAGATCAGGAACTATAAAAAAACCGCACGAGAAGAACGAGGCAC